>JANHGB010072648.1:0-52327 GCA_026283785.1 Coracopsis vasa
AGGTGTCATTGGCAATACTTCAGTTTTTATGGTATAGACACCCTGTTGTAAAACATTCAAATACTTCATTAAAAAGAGAATTTGAAAAAGGAGAAGAAAAAACTGAGTGATACAAAAATGCATATCTCAATACTTAAAATCAGTACTGTTAAATATAGTCACTTAGACCTTAGAATCTGTAGAGCTATCATATATTTTAACTTGAAAGCCTATCTCAGAGCTGTACCCAGCACACTGCGACAAGGACCTGTTCCATTTTCGTGGTGGCATTACACTGCACATGCCACAGTGCCAAGTCACGGCACTGAAAAAGGTAATGAGACACTTGATACACCAAACATGTTGGGAATCATAAAGGAACATGAAGAAATATTCAATCAGATATTCAACCACAGGAACACAGTAAGAATCCTGGACTCAGTATATCATCTTCCTCCAAACGAGACACCCATGCCTTACAACTGTTACAGTCCATCAGTTACAGCCTGTAGCACACCTCCAGTCCTACACAGGTCAAGCAGGAGAGTGTTTTCTGAATTGGGGGGTTTTGTTATTAATTTGGAAAGCTGCCCACTCCCAGAGGAGTGCCGGGTCCCACTGCAGCCTCTACTCTGGTCCCGGTCTCCCTTGCAGCAGGGATGGTGTGGAAGAGCCACTGAGCTAGAGTCTGGAGAGCTGCTGCCTCGCTGCAATCCCCTGCCTGACAGGGGTGGCTGCATTTGTCAGAAAGCTCCCATTAGTCGTGCATGCCAGCTATAATCTCCCAGCCCGAATGCGGCAGCATCTGCTCTGGAGCCAGTATTATATAACCACAACTGGCCCCTGCAGGCCATGTTAAAACCGAAGGCAGGAGAGAACCATCGACTCCGCCGCAGAGCTACTCTTCAGTAGGAGCCTTTCTGTGACTCTACAAACCTATGTTGGGTTGAGTTTATTCCCCTAGTGCAATCTGGGGGCTGTGTCTCTTGCCAGTATTGTAAATGCACATCTATCCATAGACACTTGCTGCCTGAACTACTGATTTTACATTCCCAGTCCTGGACTACATCAAGTTAACATGAGGAGGTTTTAAAAAATACTTAGAAATGGTGAGAGTGGGATTACAAGTAAGGGAAACTCCAATGTGTCAGATTTGTTGACAGGCTAAAAACATGTGCCTTTTTTAGAGAGAGGGGGAAGTGACTGGCAAATAGTGTTAATCTGAGACAGCCTGGAACAGATAGAAGGATTATAAAGCAGCTCATTTAGGACTGCAGAATTCATTTTCAGACGCTCCTTTGCAAAATACTTGGTGACTCCTGCACTGCTTTCAGAAGGTCTCTGAAAGCAGCTTGAAGAATGTAGGGAGTGACTTTAGCCCACTTATGCACAGTTGCAGATCTCTGAGTAGAACATCATTAACTGTACTCAATTGACAGCCAGGATTAACTTGACTGACACCAAATAGTATAGAAGCATGTAAGACTAAATTCAAGAATGCCTCAGAAACTCTAGGGTTATCTGTTGCAACAGCAGCTTTAAGCACAAAAAGCCAAAAGGTCCAGACAGACTTCCCAGACACTCCAAGAAACTAATGCATTGGCTTTTACTGAGTTTAAGTGATTCTGTGTTTGCTTGTGCACAGCACATATGCACATATATACACACGCACATATACACACGCATCCTCTCTTTTCCTTTCTGGGGTGGTGAAGGACCTTCTTACTGTGTAAGCATGGTCAGCCACTCAGCTTTACAGACCCTCCTGTTCCTAGCGCACTGAGAGACTGTCAGATGACTTTTTGAATGAGCATGAGCAAAGTCTCAGGAGAGCACGAACCATCTCTTTCCAGGATGCTGCAACACTGAAAGGGCAAAGAAAGGTTTTACACAGCCTGCCTTCACAGGAATGGGGAGTGCACAGGAGAAAAGGCCATCCTGCCTGAGAATACACTGGTCACCGCACAGAAAAGGAGCAGGGGCAGAAAACCTTTATTCTGCTTTCAACATGCCTGGATGGCTCCTGGAGGACCCCAGCAGCACCCTCTGGTGACCTGAGCTGTCCCAAACAGCCAGCAGCTACTGAGGAGTGGTTGGGCTCTGCAGGCTTTTGCCATTACTGGAATAAATCCTTCAAAACCCTGACAGTCCCCAGAGAGAGTTTAAGGTCATGGAAAAGTGATGGGGGAGGAAACAAAAGAAATGTTTTGCGAGGCTCCAGGGGATGCTGAAGGTTACCTTCTTTGCACAGTCATCTTGTACTGGGGCTGGCTCTAAATGCAGAGGCAGCTGCCCAAGCAGGTTAAGGTGATGTGGACAGGAGAGTCGTTAGTAGCTGCTGCCTGCCCCAATTTCTGCCTGCAAGGAGGTGGTAAGGGGTTATCAATGCTACAGACCCTAGCAGGGGCAGTTCAGTTGCTACCTTAAAGGCTTTTATGAAGCAAGGTGCCCTCCTTGCACTAGCAATTCCAGCTAAATGAACTACAAGCATTACCCAGAAATTCTGTCTTTCTGTTTTCTCATGCCCAAATATCCTGTTCTACCGACCAGTGATACAGCTTGTCTGCTAATGCTTCTTATTACCTCTCAGCTATCACAGTGCAATATGCCTCGCACACAGGCTTCAGCGCATGGGAAATCCCAGATCGCAGTGTGCTGTGTGTCTCCCTGGTGATACCGGCTCCTGCACACACATTAGGTCTCCTCTTTATCCTGTGTTGCCCAGGGAATACCAGATGAGATTCACAGCCTGTAGTCCATACCTTGCAAGCATTTAAAAGCATGGACTGACAGTATCTGAAAAATTGCCTGGAGCTCTCAGAATAAACTGCATGGTTTATAACTTTGATTTCTGTGGTGGAAGTCAGTAATATGCCATAAAATCATAGGATAATTTAGGCTGGAAAGGACCTCTGGAGGTCCAATGCCCTCCTCAAAGCAGGTTTTGCTTGAAGCATTTGATGTTAAATCAGGTTATTCAGAGCCCTATTTACTGAGGTTTTGAGTATCAGTAAGGACAGGGATGGTGCAGGTTTCTTGGATCCCTGCTCCAGGCTGCATCACTCTCTTGGGGATTTTCCCCCCTTCTATCTAATTGAAATATCCTTTGCCACAATTTGTGACATTGCCTCTTACAGTTTTGCTGTGATCATTGGCAAAAAATATGGCTCTATTTTCTTATTGATCTCACATCAGGTAGGTGAAAACAGCAGTGTGGCCCCCTCTTAGTCTTTTCTTCCCTTCAGGATGATGAAAATATGCTTTCTCTCCTTCTTACACACTGTGCCCTCCAGTACACAACCATGAAGTTGGTCCTCCATTGGGCAAGCTCCAGTTTGCCATCTCTCTCTTGAACTGGAAAGCTTGAAACTGGACACAGTAATTCAGATGTGACCTTAGGAGGCTCAAGAGAATGAAAAAGTTGCATCCCTGGGCATGCTGGCTGCAGTTGTGCTCATACAGCCCAATATGTGGTAGGCATTCACTGCTGTGAGGGACTCTACTTGTAGACTCCTGTTCAACTTTTCACCTACCAGGACCTTTCTGCAAAGCTCCCCATAGCTGATCAGTCCCCAGCAGGTCCAGTTGAGTGAGGTTATTCTGTCCCAGGTGTAGGATTGGGACACTTTCTCTTGCTGAGCAAATTATGAGAGCATTTGCTCTTGCTGCAATCTGTGAGGTTCCCATTTGCCCATTTCTCTGGCTGAACAGCAGCCTTGATGTCCAGCATGCTGTCCACTCCTCTTGGTTTTCAGGGAAAGTAATATCTGGCACAGTTACAGTAAAGCAGGCTTTTAAGTGGCACTTGATGTCTGGTATGTATGGTTCCTGAGACTGGAAAGCGGGAAGTTCAAATGGTCATTGATTGACTGGTAAGATTGTGCCACTCCTTTTTGAAGTGACAACACCAGGCTCCTAGGACGCACATTAACTGGAGGATGAGGACAAAATAAGTCTTAATACACTGTTAAGGAAAATACTCTGCTACACTTCTCTTGTCTGATAAAGTAAAATTCAGTTCCAGTCTCCTATGCCTCAGGGCAGGTCCAACCAAGATTTTAAAGGGCACTTCAGCTTCTCCTTGCCATTTGTGCTCTGGAAGACAGAGAACAGCTGCACTGGGGGTCCAAGTGACTTTAACCTCCCTTAAAAGAGCAGGGGGCAAGAGCTGATCTGGGACTAAGGCTTCAATGCACTGCATCCCTTTGGTCAAGCCAGGAGTTCATTAGACAAGTGGTTATCAGACTTTAAGAACAGTTTCTTTTGACTGACAGGTCAGAGAGTGAAGTAGTCTAAAGAGATCTTGAGAAATATCGTTTCCCTTGACCAAATGGTCATATTGGTTCTGCACTCCTCTGATTGTCTTCCTTAGTTTCACTCCATTTCTTTACTTTGGAAAATGAAGAAGAAGAGGAGTCCATTTTACACGTTCTTGCCTACATTCAAAGTAGCATGTTTAAACTTCAAACTTTGATGTTACCAGCTCTTTGCATATCTTTAATGAGTTACTGTAATGCAGAAAAGCATGCTCAGTTATCTTCTCTAACCATTTCATTTTATTGTGTCTCAAGTTTGGATGGGGTTTTGAGCAACCTGGTCTAGTGGAAGGTGTCTTCACCCATGGCAGGGGGGTTGGAACTAGATGGTCTTTAATGTCCCTCTCATGAGTTCCATGATCCATTGCAGTGGTTGGAATACTTCAGCAGAAATGCTTCCTAGAAATATGTAGTCTCTTTGGATGGGTATCCTCCCTCCTTCTCATGGGGAATCTTAAAAACAAATGTTTTGAAAGGGGATTCTTTTTTTTTTTAGAGGAAAGAGGAACTTTTTAAAATAAAATAGGAAAATTTCCCAACACTAGATAAACTAGAAGACAAAGGCTGTGATGTGGACAACTTGCTTCTAAGTTCTACTATTAGAAACATGACTCATTAGAATTGGGAATTTTATTCACAGGCTTAAAAATCCCATTGAAAGTCCCTGGCATTCAAAATAATATTTCTCCTGAAATAGCAAATATTTTCTTTTAAATTCTCCATTTGGGATTCCTTTGGAAGTTAACAGGAGTTTGGTTTTCATGCAGGTGGAATAATCCAAGTAGAGGTAAGGGTTACACAACTACACAATTTCTGCTCCAGAATAATGTGGAAACCTGAACACACAGTGCTTAGGTAAGCAGCCTACTTGTGCAGCTGGTGATGGAGAGTATTATTGAGTATGCCATTATTATTTTTAGTTCATGCTGCCCTACCACCTTCCTCACCTGCTCAACCTTATTTTCAACTGCTTGTATAGATGGAGGGATATATACAGTCTCAGAGCTAAACCAAGAACAAGTTTTACATCATTTCATAAACAAGTCCCTTCTGATGGTTGAGCTGACTATTCGGCTGTCTGCTTTCCTTGACCTACAAGACAGATCTACCAGCATGGCTGGTACCTGCTTTATCCATCAGGGAGTATTTCAGTGCTGACTTGACCTGCCTGGGAGGGGTGTTGCCCAGTTCACCACACAAGGGTTTTGGAGGATGTTAGACTTCCTGGTCAGATGCATCCAGATGCTATAGAGGCTGGCAGATGTTCTCTATGGGTAGTGCAAAATAATGTGAAAAGTAGGGTGATCGTAACACTTGTGACCCAGAATCTGTCTCAATTAAAGTGATTTTCTCATGAGATATCAGTATGAATCAAGAAAAAGAGAATAAAGAAATATATTTCCTGCTGGGTTTGGGGGAAGAAAACAAAATAAAGCCAAGCTAGAGGCAAAGTGCAGGGCCTGAGGCTGGCTTCCTGTCCAAACCCAAGTGATTTCCTTCTTAAAAGCTGATTAATCCAAATGCTTTTCAATTTAGGAGGCAGAGATCAATCAATAATTATCCCATTTAATCCCAACATAAATCCTTTAATTTTTTTTTAATTAAAAGCAGCCAAGCACCACCGGCTGGGATACACCAAATTGTATTAAACCCTGGAGTCCCAGGGGAGATGCACAGGCAGCAAATGTGCATGTGATTTTCTTCTTTCACTGATGGGTTTAATGGCTGTTTTCTCTGCCTCCTGGTAGAAAATGATGAGCTTGGGATGTGTTTGGCAATGAGCAGGCAAATTAGACGTTTCTTCCAAGCATGTGATGACCAACAAATCAGACAAGTGTACCCCTTTCTGGAAGGAGGAACTTCACCAATGCCTGCAACAGTGCAACAGGGCCCTCCGACAGAGATAATGGACCTTGGCCATGGAAGGATCCATGAGGTTCAAATTTCCCAGCTGCATTTGAGCGAGATTTGGGTAACTCCTAAATCTGGCTCTTGGTTTGAGAATTTCAAGGCAAACTAGTACTACATTGCATCCTATTACCTTCCTGCTTAGAGCAGAACTCTCTCTTCATGGCTAACAATTATCACAGTGTAATTATAGGTCTAATCAATTGTTTAGTGTAAACAGTATAAATGTCCCGGGAGCTGTATCTCAGCTGTCATTAGATTGCACAGCCGCCGTGCTACTAAACTCTGCAGGACAGCCATGGAGTGTACAACAAATGCCTTTGTTTGCAGCCTTAATTTAGTGGTTGAATTATGAACACTGCTTGCAATCAGTTCGCAGATACATCCAGGTTCTACCTCTGTTGGTCTAAGTAATTAAGCTGAAGTCACATCTTTCTTTTTTGATGATAAGAAAATCTTCATTTAATGTTTTTTTATGTAAGTGTGTTGCTGCTACATCTTTAATGGTAAAGTTTAATCAAAATGCCACTAATTACATCAAGCTGGGCTATGTGACTGAATATCTCTTCCACGCTCTTGATGCACAGTAAAGATTCGGCTGTGGGATACAACCACGGAAGAGTCAGAGGCTCACAAGGTTGGGGGATCCTTTCTACAAACAAAAGCCTGTGTCTAATCTACTTCCTCTTCCCCCATCTTGATGTGAACACCAAATTGGAGTTTGTTTTCCGTGTTTAAAAACCACAGGAATTAGATGAAAATTATGGTGCTGCATTTTCCATAGCAAGATAGCAATGTATCCTTAAGGCACTGTGGGGTGGGGAAGCCCTTCCCATTTGTTTCTTCTTAGCAGATGCATCTGGTAGGAACAGTATCACAGTGTGACTAACTGTAAACCAGAAATGAAGAGTTAAGACTGTAGAAACAAACACACTCAAAACCAAGAGATGTTTCCCTTGGTTTGTAGACCAGCTACAATTTTTTACCTACCCTAATCTGACAGCCCTGTAAACACTTCTTTGGGTTTTACAAGGCTGTTTATATTGAGCTAAAAAAGAGCTTTGCAGCACTGTCCGGTAATAATAATACTGTCTTTTTATTTCTTGGCAACTGCAAAACAAGGGACCCTTATTTAAATACCTCTTTTTTGCTGGTTCCAGAGCACTGGTTTTGAGCTGTGTCAATAATTTAGACATCTCTGTAAAAGTAGCCCTTCCTTAATTTCTTGGTGTTTGAGAGTTTATTTTCTGACGGCTGTTCTTTGAAAGGCTTCAAACAAAGCAAAGTTTAATTATCCATAGAAAAGAAAAAAACAGGAAAAAAACCCCACCTAGTTAATTTCTGCAGCACCCTAGGATTTGAAATGATTGAGGATTTTCAGAAAATAAATTGTCAAATATATATCACACCTGGTGAAATTGAAAGCTGTGGTAGAGCCACACCATGCAGGCATCTCCTGAAGTGTTATTCTTTACCTAAAATGTACTCTGGGAATATTTTGGATTACAGCAGCAGCCACAACACCTTTGAAGCATGCATCACAGAGCATTGCTCCATGGGCTATTAAGGGTGTCCTGAAGATCAGCTGAAGATCAAGTCCATTAACTTGAATGTTATGTGATGACCTGGCCCTAATCTGTCTCTTGCTGCAGAACACGATACTACTCAACACTGAGGTGGCTCAGGGTTGAGGATGTTTCTGTGATGCTCATTAGCATGACCTGTGAGTACAGAGTGATGTTCTGACATTTCCACATGTATCAGCTTCCTGAAGGGAAAATATGTTTAAGAAGGAGAATTCAAAACTTAGAGTGGTGTCCAAGGCAGTCACTGACATTCAGAACAGAGTCCTGGATGATATAGGAGAGGTTGGGAATTGCAGTCTTGCTATTTCAGTTGCTTTTTAAACTGCAGATGATGTCTGTGAACAGCAGAAGGTATCACAACAGCTGTGGCCAAGACTCCAAACATGATCAACAGCCACATCCACCTTCCCTAAATTTTGGGTCTGGGCATGTCTGGGCACTCCCCAGACAACACACGTCCCTGGATCATAGAATCTTAGAATGATTTGAATTGGAAAGGACCTCAAAGATTGTCCAGTTCCAACCCCCCTCCCAGGACAGTCCCACTACACCAGGTTACCCAAGGCCCCATCCAGCCCGGCCTTGAGCACTGCCAGGGGTGGTCCAACCACAGCTTCACTGGGCAACCTGTTCCAGTGCCTCACCAGTCCTTTGCCTCACAACACCCTCTCTTAAATCTTCCAGAAGCTTGAGAAAACAAGGCAAAACATCTACTTTAGTGTTTGCAGTAACTCCTCCCAAGCTTGCCACATGCAGAGCTTCTTCAGCTCCTGTATTTGAGTTCTATGTTGACAGTGGGAATGGGAGACATCCTCCATAACTCTGGCCAAGCAGCAGCCTGTGTCTCTTCCACTATTCCCTCCTCAGATCACTAATGTCTCAGGATTAACAATTCTGTTGACTCACTGAGTAGTTGGGAATGTCCCTGGGATTGGCTGCAGCTGCTGCTGTCATGCTGGAGGTACTCTGTAAACTCATCCATTATCAGCATGGTAGCTCTAATTCACACAGATCTGGGATCACAACACCGGCACTGGGTTTTCTCAAGTGTGTTTTGAAGACATCAAATGTGAGGTTTGGGTACCTGCTGCTATGAAAAAGGCAAGGTAAAGAATGTGTGCCCTATTCTGAGCAGAAGACACTGAGGTTTGTGGTGGCCATCAGCTCCTGGGTTGTACCCTTGCTGAATTTGTGCTTGGCCTCCACTGCAGCTCTTCCTCATGCACATGTGAACATTGCCCTTATCACAGACAGCTCTGCAATACTTCAAGAGTGCAACTGTGTCAATGTCTGACCCTTGGACTTCTGAGAGGAGGAGGGATCTGCTTGGCACCTTGGAGATGAGGTCTGAGAGCGTGGTGTGATTTGGTGCTCCTTGGGGATCCTGTGGAAAAGGTATTTTTCCATGTGCAGGAGCAAGAAAATATGCTATAACCTACCATCAGCTGACGTTTCCTGTTGAAATTCAACAAACAGCAAGCAAAACTAAATTTCAGTGTTTTTGTACCAATGCTTGTTAATTGCAGGAAAGGGTTTTGGCATACAACCAATTCAAGCAATAAATCTGTAGTGCTAGGGAAACTCATCCTTCCTCTGGCTGGAGTCCACATCTTCAAACAAGGGTCACTTGAGTAAATGCAAGAAGGAAAGCCCTCACTGGAGGAGAGGAGAGCTGCAAGGCACAGTGTGAAAGACCTGGAAGTCTGTCCTCCAAAATGGGGTGGCAGCAGTGTGTTGCAAGAGGGGGTTGATGATACCTATATACAGTGGAGGTGGTGCAAACTGCTGCTCCAGTGTTATTAATGCTCTGTGAAGCTTCCCTGGGGTCTGTCAGAGGAACACCTACCCAATAAATGTCTATTATCCATGCTGGCTGACAGCCAGTGAGCTGGGTTATGCTGCTACACACCACCACTGACAACTTATCCTTCCTCTTCTGGCCCAGCAGATTAGGAATGACTGGGAAGAGCTACTGCACAACACATCATAATTACAGTACCAGCCCTGTCAGGGAACCCATTTAACAGGGTATTCCCAAACACACTTAAGGAAAGTTCTGCATTATGCGCTTTTTCTATTTGGAAAAAAAGAATAATAACCTAATGTATTGAGAAAGATGCTGTGTGATGGTGATTTACACCCTGGCACAGAAATAAATAATAGTTCAGGCAGCTTGCAATGCAGATTTTTTTATTTATATCCTAAAAGAAGCCCATGCATATGGATCCCAAGTGGGTCCTTTCTCCATGTATGTTATCCATAAATGCTTTTTCCTGCCATTTATCTGGTAAGACATGCTCTTATTAGGATAGAAAACAACCTGTCTGTTTCACAAACACAGCTATTCTCAAGATGTACCACAACAGAAAGAGCTTCAAGTTGTCTTTGCCCTGGTACATTCAGTGTATTTACATAATTTAGTATTTCTTTTGTTCTTAAAAGAAATCTCTTCTACTCCATATGTGACCTGCTCTGCAGGGACATCAGTGGGATACACAGCTGGTGAGTAATGATGTTAACGAGTTACAGTTTCAATGCTTCTGGCTTCGTACCCCTTCACTGCATCTCCTTGACATTTAACTTGTGTTGAACAACCCTGGTATCTGAATAGTAAATTCATATTTTAATTTTGTCTTCTGCCCCAGCATTAATTTCAAACTTCAAAAATGGACCTTAAAAGAAAATCATAATTTTTCTTGCTGTTAGGACCATACCTGCCTTCAGATGCTATATAGAAAATGACGACAGGAGCTGATGAGTTCCAAGAAATAGCTTTATTCCTTTGTAAATTTCATATTTTTCTATTATTTGGGGAAAATGTAAGGACGTGGAGTTCAGGCCAAAGCAGTACATCTAAATCTGTGTTGAAGTACAGGGCTTATGTTCTTCTGGTTTATAGTTGTTACATAGCTAGTGAAATCCCTCTTATATCTCCTCCCTCAATAAAATTTGACAAAGTCCTTCAGCTTGTTTCTCCCAGGGCTCTGCTAGTTTTTTTAATGTAAAGGGCTCAGATTTGTGGGTAGAAACTCAGGGAAACGTCCTGCATTTGGATTTCTACACTTGCAGCTGACGGCAGAGATTATTCTGCCTCTGTCTCCAGGGGTCATCTCCATTCCAATCAAAAGTGAGCTGCCGTGAGAGTGCTTCAGGACACAGGCTTGATCCTACACACTCCACTTGCCTTGTTAAAGCAGATGCCTTCTGTGAGATGTAGATATGGAGATGGTCCTTGGTGTGATCTACCACCAGGTCTCCCAAATATAGGCTTGGTCCAGAAAGGACTTCTGGATGTCCATGCTGCATGCATTTAATTCAAAAGCCATCAGCAATAGGGTTCTGGAAAGCTTTGGGCAGTGACGTATTGCTCAGCTGATGGGACAACTGGCTTCCAGACAGGGTCTCAGCTCTGCTAAACCTTCTTCATACTTGATGCAAGATTCCTGTAGCAGAATTGGGGGTGTAGGGGGAGGGGAACAACAGACTTCTTTTCTTCCGGTCTTCTCCCTAGGACAGACTTGACAGGAAGGGGTTGGAGTCCTCAGTCTCCCTGTGGAAGACTCAACCTTGATATTGTGCTTCAGGCTGACTCAAATATGAGCAAAGGCGGCAAATGTGTTTCCACGAGAAAGATGCTCATCAATGACCTTCATTCTGTAATCAAAGATGGAGACCACTGCGAGCAGGCTTGAAGGAAGGCTCACGGAGACACTGCTTGACAAGGACTGATTACAGGTCCTGAGGAACACCCTATAGCACAGCACCCCTAAAAGCACTGGCAGCCTAAAGCATCGGAATTAGTTTTACAATATGTACTTTCACTGGGCTAAAATCAACTTGTACCCAAGGCTAGCATCCTTTCCAAGGCAGGTTTGCCTTGGGATGCAGCTCACATGGCTGGCATGTTTCTGACCATGTACCCCTGGTGCCTGTGCCCTGTGCAAAGGATGGCAACTGGGGGAGAGGAAAGCTGAGCGCTGTCTGTCAAAATCCCTTCTTACCAAGAAATTGACTCTGTGGTGAAGCCATCTGTTATGAGAAGCGTTTGCTTGTGATTAACAAATCAGGATCTTGTAAGGAAACCAAATCTTTGTATTTTAAAACAAACAAACAAAAAACAAAACAGAAAAAAACTTTTTGAAAGAAAAAAATTTAAATATCTTCTGGGGGAAAAAAAGAAAACTGTTAACCTCTGTGTAATATATAGTAGGAATATCCTTCTGCCCAGCACTGAGTGACTCCAGTCTGAGAGAGTATCCATCTACATGGGAGGTCCATGGGATTCCTTTGGCTGCTGGGATCACTAATGTAAATGCTCCCAAATCATAGAACCATAGAATAGCTTGGGTTGGAAGCGACCTTCAAAGGTCACCCAGTCCAATCCCCCTCCAATGAAATAAATAGGGACGTCTTCAACATGACTGACTACCCTTCCTTTTCTCCCTACCCACAACAGCAGGGATTTAAAAAGAATCAATAAAAAGTTCAATCTGCCTCTCTTTTTCTTTTTGCTTCTGACTTTTTATCCTCTGCAGGTCTCATTTTCAGGCTGGGACAGGATGGGCATCATCTCCACTGTAAGACAAGAAACTTGATTTTTAAAAATCCTTCCTAAAAAGTATTTAAAACACTTAATCCTTAGACTCCCAAAGCCAAGGGTTTTAAGGAAAACACAGACTACTGCAAAATAGGGAGCTGGAAGAGCAGGCACTAACAAAGTGTTAAGAGAGGCTTCATTTTCCTCACTGAAATAGTTTTATCCCTTTCTTTGGTGGTTGCAATGATTACTTTGTTTAGTAAAGTGGCGTCTATACTGAATTACCGCACCCGCAGGCACTCTCTGCCCTTGGGCTGCCAGCTTTTTCACAGGATGCAGAGGGAATTTTTCCCATCTCAACACTTGATACCCTGCCCCCAGCTTTACAAACATGTCAGGTACCGGTGTCAGTGCAAATGCAATTTGCATTCAGTAACCTTTTTGTCTGTGGCTCCTGAGGATACATTTCCCAACTTTGTATTGCCTTGTAAAATACTTACAGTGAATGGGAAATAATACACAGATATTATTCCATGGAGCAACCATTTGATATGTAAAGTCAGGAGTTCAAAGAGGATTAAGGATCACTGGCAACAAGCAAGCCGCATTGCTTGTGGATGTGGAAGCAGCTACAGCTGCTCTCACTTTTCACTGGGATTATTTCAGTGTCAGTACAGGATTGATCTGAAGTTTTACCTCTCCAAAAGCCATTGACCCATATTTGTTGTATCTAGCAGAATCAAAGGTCAGAGGGTTAGGAAAGGTGTCTTGCCTAGCAGACATGAAGAAGCTGTTAGACAGTGTTAGAAAATTTACTGCCTGCATGCAAAATGGAAGTCAGTTCATCTAGAAACCTACCATCTACCCCATATTAAAAAGAGGCGAAGGACTTCCCATCCCATTCTTGCCATTCCCCTCAGTGAGAGTGGCTGCTTATTCTAGTATTTGGACTGTCACTTCAAACAGGGTGTTCTGGCTGGCTCATTTCAACTCTATGACTATTTTCCTGCTAAAAATAAAACAATTGTTAAGAGGGCAGAGGTGATAGCACAGGAAAGAGGTACTATAGAATGATATTACTCAGACAGTAATGTGTAATCAAAGGAGCTGCTGTTTGGGAATATTATAACAGCCTTTTTCATGTTGGTAATAGAAAAGTAGATACAGGCAGTAACCTCTTGGGTCCCTCTCTCCATATCCTGTCTCTACTTAAATGCTTCTGTATAAGATAAGGTGTCCAGAATTTGGACAGCCTCACAAGAGATGAGAAATTGCCTCTTGCAGAATCCATAATTATAGGAACAGCAACTTAGATCCTAATTACTGTGAGCAAGCATTACGAGCTCCCATTAGCTACCAAGAGGATGGGGGCACGATACCTCTTGGTGCCATTTTATCTGATGGAGGCTCACTAGATGACGGCTGTCAAGTGAGGGTTCTTTCCCATGGAGGCTGATAGCTCTTCCCATCCTCCCTGCTCCAGCCTCAGGGATGAGCTCCTGGCTACCAGCTTAACTGCACTGCCCACCCATGAGTGGGGGAGAATGAGCCCTTCTGAACTCAGAAATGCTCTTGGTGACTGGTCAATCTGCTCTATTCAGGGTGTGGATGCTGCAGACTGTCCCCACAGCTCATCTTCGGTTGCTCCTATGACATCTAGTTTGCAGATGCCAACAGCCAAGAGCTGGCACTCCTTGCAGCAGCTGCACACAGCTGTCTACCCAAGAAGTATCGCCAGTTGTTATTCATTGAGGGAAGGGTCATTTATGCAAGTAAAGCCAAGTTGAGTGAGGCCTTATATTGCTTTGACTGTTTGTGATATACAGGGCTACTAAAGGCTTGGGATGAAATAAGTTTTCAAATACAGGAGGTAATGTTTATACTTAGATGCAGAACTGGGAGCTGAACTGCGATAATGAAGTCTGGGATATTTCTGTTTATTTAATCTTACAATGAAAGCTTCCCCCAGCGTTTGTAAGTTGGAAGTTTTTGCCTCCTCATTACAACACCTGCTGGAAAGCACTTTACTGTCTTCATGAAATTCAATTATGGGGAATCTAAACTTTAAGGGAATTAGAAAATTCAGACATGGATCGTGTTTCTCTTTACTAGTGTTTTTAAGGCTGAAAAGCTGAGTGCTTGTCTTCAGGGATGTTAACTGCTATACCGTGGATTATATCACTGAAATGTAGTCTTTTCTTTTTCTGTGGTTTATTCCTGACTGTGATATTTGTAAATGTAAGCCCAGAATATTTTATAAGGGGCAGTTTTCCCTCTAGCTCTGCTATCGTGCTTGGCAACAGGGTCTAATGGTTGGAGCAAACCTTCTGGAAGGCAGATAAACCCTTCACAGACCTGTTTGGTGCCTCCCCTGTGAAGTATAATTTGGTTTAGCTGTAGAGGTGCGGTTTAGGGCTCTCAGGGTTTACCACTTCCTTTGAGACATGGAAGCAATGTGCCCTGGGTAATGCAAAGACGTAGAAAAGGTTGCTCCAGTGCTTAGGTGTCACTGAGCAGACTCCAATTCAACTCCTCACTCTGAATTTCTCATATAAAACTGATGTTTCTCTTTGAGATAGAAACCCTCGGCTCAGTGGGAGTCAATAGAAACAGGCAATTTCAGAGAGCAATTCCCCATAGACAGCCATATTAGAATATGAATCACTCTGTATAAACACCTATTTCTCTCCATTAACTTAAAGACAGACAACAGTAATAGTTCAGCTGAAGTCCCTCAGCTGTAGGGTCTCATTCTGGCTCTGTCCACTCTGTTGTCCTCTTAGAGCAGCCACAGGTACAGTCACAGGCACAACACTTATACTGTGTCTTTGACATCTGATAATTCACCATGGCTACCCTATGGACAGCTTGACAATATGTTAATGTCCAAAGACATGAGGGTCTACACCTGCATGCTCCATGCCTGGATTCATGCCCACAGTTTGTTATCTGCCCAGCCAAAATGCTCCATAATAGCTTCAAAATTCAAGATTTATTCATCTACGTCCAGGTTCCCAACAGGTAAAGTAGAATAATTGCATCTCTTCTCCCTTCAGTTTTTTTTTTAAGGATAAATACAGTCAGGCCTTGAGAAAACCAGTTCCTATAGGAGCTGTGGGGAGAGATGTCATGAAAACACCTAATTGCCATTTTTGAGACTGCCTCTGACAGAAGCCACTGGCATTTTGTTATTTGGGAAAAGGTCGGTTCATACCCCAGGAAGAAATGTTTTAAAGAACTTCATTGAATGCTGAATTAAGTTTGTCATTCTGCTTTTTCAGATTATGTAAAGTTTAAACTAATTTTTAACAGAAGGCAAAGTTTTAAATCCCTGTATTCTTCACTTGCTCTCTGTGAGCATAATCTGACCCCAGATAAACCTCAGACAGATGTTTATCTTAAGTGCTTTCTTATACCATATAATACTGGAAACGTGGGATGAAAATGTCAAGTGGCTTTATAGAAAAAGCTTTGGTGTGGGTGCTCAGAGCTCTGCTCTTGGTGCAATATCTTTGATGTGACAAAGGTCAAAAATAAGCAACAGAGAATGCTGTGAAAAGCCCACTGCAAGAGCATACCCATCTTTCTGATGATGAAAGGAAACTGGGAACCCTCAAGCCATCACGGTCTGACAGCAGCATCCGTAGCCCTTCCACCCACGGACAAAGGAGGCTGAGGACCATGAGACCCCCAGAGGTGGCCTTGGCAATAGCAAGAGCAAGTCCTTGTGAATTTGGAGACTTTCTGGCATGTAGTGATTTCTACAAACAGTTAATAAGGAAGGAAAGAGAAAAGGTGGAGAGAGAAGTATGGAAAAGCAAAGGACAGAAGGGTTAAAAATAAATCAGGATGAGACTGAGTTATGTAAGATGATAATGTAGGCTTACGGGCTAGACGTATATAGTTATGCTGTGAAGAGAACAGGCAAGTGCAGGAAGAAATGAGTTATGTCATTTTCTACCCAGATCTGTCCTTATGTTAAGTATTGAGGAGCAGGTTTAGACAGAATCTTATTCTTAGCTTGTAAAGCCTGGTAAGGAAGGGAATTGTTTTGGTAAGGACCTGGAAATTTCAGAATGCCTTAATTAATAAAATAATTAATGAAGGAAAAAAAGGAAAATCATACCTAAATCAAAAGCTGCCAATAAAAGTAGTGGCGATTTATGCTCGGCTTCCTGGTTGCAAAGATGCACCTCCAGTAGCACCTTTAATACACAGAAATAGTACAGCACTGCTGGAGGCACTGTGCTGTCATGCCTACATCCAACTCAAAATAGAGTAATACAAACATCACCTTAAAATGCAATGTTTTAGCTCTGATAACTATTCATTTGACTTACAGCTTTCATTTAGCAGCAGACTCATTCTCACATCACAGAGATGCCCCAAGAAGAGCTTGACAGACACTGATTACCTGCAGCAGCGAAGCAGGATCAGGGAAAGTGTTTGCAGCACCAAATGTGCAAAAATGCACAAAAAACATTGCCTTTAGGAGGAAGAAAGTGTGAAGAACAATGAGAAGTTGCAGCTTTTACCATTTAATTTTGTCCCTTCTGCTCGCAAAACTAGTAGTCTTTGACTGTATTTTTGCCCCTTTGAATGTCTAAGGTTGGTTGCTGGGCACCTGTCTAAAGCTCTTCATATTCTTTGCTCAACATGATCTTGGTCACAACTCCATCCTGAAGCAGCAGGGCAGAGGAGGTAAGGGCACAATTAAACAGGCCTGGCTGTGACAGCATTCTGTCCAAAGTTCAGAAAAGAGTGTAGAAAAGAGGAGCCTGCGATCAGGAATCATCACTCTCACCATATGTGGGAGTTCACCTGAAGTTTGCATCTGACTTCAATGTGAAGTTCGAGCTGATGTGTGGGCTCATATCCATCACGTCGTTTGGCTGTAATGAATTCAGCGGGGGAGCTCATATTGACGGAGGAAGATCACAGAGATCTTCTAGCAGGAACTGAGCAGCAGGGAAGCCTCCAGGCAGAGACAGGAAGGAGGAGGAGGTAGTTTAAGTAACACCATACATGTAGGTGTAAAACACATTGTTTTTTCCAACCCCAAATTGTAATGCGAATGTTTCAGTTACAGCTGTCTGACCATATTCAAACAAAAGCCATAAAAAGAGAACTATTCTTACTGAAATATTTTTTTAAAGAAGAGCTTATTTCTATTTGTTGTGGTCAAGGGTCACAGCAGTGGGATGTGTTTTCACAAACTACACAATCACTTGTCAATGCAAAACGAGGACTGACACTAAGTTTAGAATATATTGCAGGCGAAATTGAACTTGCCTTGACAAAACTGAGCCAAACTATAACAAAAGCCCCATGGCCACACTTACACTGTCACACTTATATACCCTTGCCTGGGCAATGCAGGGTGAAGAGGGCTGCACACAGCAATGCAGCAAGCTTCCCAGATGCTGTGCAATGCTCCCTTTAAACTGTGTGCAGGGAACACAGGACTCTAAAACTGTCCCACATTTGAGTAGATGTCCTCGGTTGCTTTTCTTTACCACCATTCCCATGAGACAACTTGGTGACCCTGTTAACAGTAAAGCACTCAGGTTTCGCATCAATCTCTGCAAAGCTAGCTTTAATCAGCACTCTCTTGCCAGCCCTGCAGAGCATTCTCTGTTATATCAGGATGGCAAAAAAAGAAATAAAGAAGCAAGCAAAACCTGCAGCCGTCAACATGGTCTTCATAGCTGTTTGTGCGATCTGGCTGTCTGGCCTTAAACGTGTGTACAGACTGCGTCCTAAGTGCCCTGATAAGATGGGGACTCCAGAATGTGTTGTCCTGAGAACGCTTGCTGCTGTTTATCTGTGAGCTGAAAAACTTTCCAAAGTTCCCCAGCCATCAGCCCTGACACCCTGATTCAGACCAGATGACAGGCAGACATGATACCAAACAGCTTTATTGCCTCAGGGTGATACTGAAGTGTCTGAGAACCCAAAAGCTTCAAGCAAGCTGTCAAGTCAGGTCTGCTGACATGGTGGTAGCTGGTGATACCCACCACTGCTGCTCTTGTGGCATCCTGTGTAAAGCATGGGATTTGTCCCCTCCCAAGACTGAGGGTGCTCCTCGTCCTCCTCCAGTGGGTGGTTAAGAGGTAACAACCAATCCTCTCCTCTCTTCCAGGCTATTGGGGGCAACTTTTGCATGAATATATATGCAGCATTATCTTATGAGCATACATATTGCTCCAGCACAGATGTGTTTAATGTGATGGATGTGGGAAAGATGCCAGAGGCCTTTGGCGTGGGCATCTGTGCTCTTCAAAATGTAGGCACTTTTAAGTGCCAGTGGGTAGGGGCTATTTTAAAGCTGAGGGGATCGACATCGAGTTGTGCCTACTTTTC
The DNA here is from genome assembly GCA_026283785.1 of Coracopsis vasa. Classification (NCBI taxonomy): domain Eukaryota; kingdom Metazoa; phylum Chordata; class Aves; order Psittaciformes; family Psittacidae; genus Coracopsis; species Coracopsis vasa. Next base: position 18,690 of record JANHGB010072648.1, read on the forward strand.
TTCAATGTACAGGACAGGATAAATGCTGAGCAACCTCCCAGCATGATACTCACTGTTGTGCTCCCAAGACCACCTACCCCCAGCCTGATTGTCTCTGATTTTTTGACATTATCCTGATTTATTAGATGTTTAAGTCATTTATGTAGAAAAATAATTTGTGCATTTATTTTTCCATTTTTCAGGAAAAAAGTCTAAGAGTAAAACTTAATCTTCTGACTGTATACGTCCCTATGAATCCGTACATGCTCAAATGGGGTGTTGTATGGTTTAATGCTTAATTAGTTAATGTTTATAAAGCCCTTCTGATATCATGGAATGAAAGATGCTTTAGAAGCACAAACTTACAGAATTTTCACCACCCAGTTAAGATCAAGCAACCTATAGGAAAGACATTTATTTACATAGCTTAAGCATTTCACAACACTTCCAGAACTTGTGAAAACTCGTAGACAATTCAAACTGGCTGCTGCTCCAGCTATCAACTGCTCACAGTCCTGGAGGTTTCTGGTAACCCGTGTCCTATTGGAAAGTATTTTCTACGAGAAGCCGGTGTTTTTCAATCCTGCACAGTCTGCAGGGTGGTGAAACGTGCTTGGCATCGGGGCTGGCCTCAGAGCCCCGCAGTTTGAATTCCAGACACTAGAAGCACCAGAGAAACCGCGCGGAGACTCTAGAGTTAGGCACTGTTTCTGGAAGTCCTCCTCACCAAACAAGCTAACAATAGCAATTAAGTGCCCCAGATTCTTTGCTAGAAGGGTAGCAGCCAGGGCCCATCAGATCTTGTTCCCACCTGTGCAGATCCAGTGCTAGAGTAAAGGTCTGCATGGAGTTATTTGCTTTCTTTTCATTCATGCACCTGATGTCTATGAGTAGCAGCAGTTTAAATCAGTGATTTATGTGCTCTTTGCATCCAGAGCAAAGACAGAAACATCAGTTTCCCTCCATATGTGTAGCTCTTTTCATGTGTTTTGCAGTTTTGAAGTCTCTAATCCTCTTCCCAACTGAGCTAGGAATCCGGTTTGTGACATAACCACACAGTATCAGACAGCGGTGGGCAAACCCCCTCTATTTCAGAGAAAAAGCTGCCACTTAGGAAAGAAATTCTGGACCTGAAATGGGTATTCTAAGAAAATGTCAGCTCAAAGGGTGGCCGCGGGCAGAAAAGCAAACTTAGGCATTACTGGGAGAGATACTAGTATGCTGCTCCATAAATGTGGGGTGAGTCTCCATCGTGCCTGGTTCCCATCTCACCCTTGGCCGAAAGATGCTGTCAGGCTGGTGCAGAGGAGAGTGACAGGCAGGAACAGAGGTATGAAATAGCTCAGGAAAGATTCAATAGACTGGGACTTTTCTGCCTGCAGATAAACTGAAGGAGGATGTGATACAAGGGTATAAAATCATGACTGGCCGGGAAAAAATGAATAGCGAAGTAGAATCTGCTTCCTCTTATCCAAGGACTAGGAAAGTGTCAAATAAACCAGCACACAGAGGGTGGGAAAGAAATAAAAGGAGAAATTCTACACCCTCAATGCACTACAGCTTTGGATCTTGAACCATGGGGTTCTGCAGATACCACATTTTTTCACGGGGATTCAAAATGTGACAGTGCAAATGGATGGATGAAAAACTCTCCAGGGATTACTAAACACAGAGTTTGCTGGGGTGCCACCAGGCACTGCCCCTATCTGCTCACCCTGCTCTTGCTCATGGGTAAAAGTGTGACCCTGGGAAAGACAGATCTCTGGTTTGGCACAGTATAGGTATTTTTATGTTTCTGTTATGCAACATTTATTTGCCAAAAAGTGAGCAGTATCTGAAGACATCAGGTCTGGTTTTGCACATTCAGGAATGAGCCCAAGACAGGATTGGAAGTGACTGATCTCTGGCTGCTTGAGGAAAACCATCCAACCATGCTCATCCAGCCACATAATGGGCCTCCTTCACACAGGCAAGCAGTGTTCTCCAGCTATGCTTTCCATGCTTCTTCCATATTTTCTCTGTAAGGCTTTCTGTAGTTGGGTTTAGCCACAAAATATTATTTATGCATTTTCCAGACAGCATTGCTTTAGCTCTGCAGCCCTGGAGATGCTGTAGCCTCCATGTAATGGGCATGGGTGCAGAAACAAGACCTCTTCCAGTTGCAGGGAGGCTCAGATTCAGAGCCAGCCCATGTTAAAGTTTCTCCCATCCCAGCTCTGTAGATGACCAGACAATTTAACCACAATGACAGTTTTAGAATACATTTGCAATACAAAGCTTCAAGAACACCCATTGAGACCTGTCCAAAGGAGGAGATGAACACTGTTTTTCTACAGCCCATTTCCTTACCTAAAGAGCATCTTCCTGCTTTTGATTTTATGATTAAATCAAGTCTCATGCTTCATCCTTGATATGAGAACATTAAAAAATCCTTACTGATCCACTGCCTAACTCTATTCCTTCTAAAATCACTTCCAAAATTTCAGGTCATCATTCCCCTTCATTGTGATCAGCTACCATTTCCTTCTGTCTTCTTTCACCTACAGTTCAGTTTTGCTGGACTAATAAAATGTATCAGATAACTCTGATCTTGCTCTTAGCTAAGTCTATAAAAATCTGAAACATCACCTCTGCCTTTGATCCAGGTTTGCAGTGTGAAGAATCTGGCTCTGAAGAATGGTCAGAGGGTATAGCCAAAAAATGAAAAGCTGATACAGTTCTAAATCCCAAGTTATCCACAGAACTGTCTTAGTCTTGTGGCTCACTAGAAACCTGATCATGTGCAGGTCCACAGGTATCTTCAGTGTTAGTGAAATCTGGAGCAATATAATGGTGCTCTGATTTTAGTGTTGGTAAAATGAAACAACAAAACAAATTCATAATTATTATTATTGATATTATTATTTCTATTATTTGTATTATTGTTATTCTTCATTCTGTCTTATCTCCTGACTGTATTTTCACTCTTTCATAGCTTAGATCTTTCAAACATTACAGTGCCAGCGTTGCTTCTAATCTGGCATTGTTTCAGCCCTATGTATCCCCATACACACTGGAATAGCACAAGGCTTAGATAACAAAATAAATCCTTGGGTCTTGAAGCCACTTCTTATTTTGCATTTTATTTGGAGATGGTTTAGGGTTCCTCCTCAGCTTTGAAATTATAGCCTATGTATTTGCAGCTATTTTGTCTCTCAAAACACCTTGTCACTGAATTATTTCATGCAGGAACTTTCTTATAACTTATCTCCTTCTCTGACTTGTTCACACTTGAAGGTCACAGTCCTCTGCCTCTGATACCACCAGCTCTCGCTGCAGAAATGATCAGAGTCTCAAACTGCGGCAGGAATTTTGGGAGGAGGAACAGGCAAAGGACTGCAGGACAACAGCATCTCATCTTTTTCAGATAATTTATGGGCCATTGGAGAGCACAGAAAAGGGGGTTGGATGGAGGGGACGAGAGCTTCAGGCTGCAGCTTCAAGCAGGCAGCCGGGCAGTGCTGATATTGCCAAGCAGAGCTCATGACTGCAAGCAGACATGTACCTCACCTCTCACAAGCATCCAACCTTTGCTGCCCATCTCCCCTCTTCTGAGCAATCTGTTGTTCAGAAAAACACGTCACCTGGGTGGCAGCCCTATCTTGCCTATGCAATAGCAAGATGCACTGTAACAGCCTTTTAAATACAGCCTACAGAATGTTTCATGAAGTGTTTGTACTTATGATGGGAGCCCAAGACAGAGGTGAAGTCAAAACGCTTGCATTGTGTCGTTAAACTGAAAACACCCCCCAGAAAAGGGTTTCAGATCTCTGATCTGGATTTTATTAGGCTACCACTACAACAAGAAGATCTCTTAGACAAAAGACACAAGGACTTGCTGGGTGACAAAATGTGAAGTGAAAGAGGTTGGGGGTGGACTTGGTTAACACTTTTGCTCCTGAAGGTCTTTCAGCTGCTCAGACCCTAGAGCCAGGTGTGCTCAGCTACGCCCACATGTCCTGTTTCAAGGTCAAAACCAACTAGAAAAGCTTGCAGTGTCCTGATTTAGACTGGAATCCAAAACACATGAGGGACAAGTTAATTTTGCCTCTGATAAAAGGGGAGGTCTGGCCAGCAGAATTTGCTATCATTTCAGTAGCAAGTGGAAAGCAAACACAAGGACTGTTCTCAGAGGAGGGGTTACACAGTCCAGGTTTCCATTTGGTTGGAAATATGTTAAAGCTAATTTAATTTCCTTTGGAAAAACCAGAAACTTAAGTGAGACGATGCAGTATTTTGCCACACTTTTAAAAGTAATGAAAACTGCTGTAGAGGCTCTGCAAAAAGCCAAAGCAGCAGGTTCTTCCATACCAAATCATCTTCCACCACGACATATTATTTGGAGAGCACACAGGCAGGCTGACAAAGTGACAGAGAACGAGATGGGAGGGCATCTATAGATAAATAGGGATTTGTAAATATTAAATGTGAGTCTTAATGGACTTGCATTCTCTGCCAATACATTTACAAGGGAAGAGGATTAGAGAGGAGGTTGGCACAAAGACCTTCATCTACAGAGCAGATATTCTGCAATTAGGAGGTCCTGTCCCTGGAGGAAAACATTTATGTGGGCAATTGAAAAACTGTTGTTGAAAATGTACCTCACACACACATGCTGACTTGCAAAATATTTGCTTATTAGCTTTCCTTGATGAGCAGAGACTGAGATCTGCCCCACCGCTCTGAAGTAGTCTGCCTACTTCTTCTACTTTACAGTAACGAATGTTCAAGTCTGTTAATGTGAAATGATACAGATGTGCTAGGCTTTACTGTGGATTTCCAGTAGATCTCTGTGAATAACTGATTTTGCTCCATTATTGCCAAAGGAGAAAATTTAGAGGGGGAAGCAGAATATTAAACAAAAACTAATTTTCAATTTTTTTCTAACTCAAAGCTGCAATGTGCTTTGTTTTGTTTTGGTTTTCCTATTAGTATAAGTTCACTGCAAATCCATCGGAAAAGTGAATATCTGTGTTAATAATTGTGCATTGGTTTGGGGGGAGTCACTTTGGTGCACTACATCTAGTTTGCATCCAGGCAGTGTCACCAGTCCCTGTACATAGGTTTTGGCTTGGGTAGAGTTAATTTTCTTAACAGTAGCTTGTATGGTGCCATGCTTTGGAATTATGACCAAAACAGCATTAATAACATGGGAATGTTTTCATTACTGCTGAGCAGAGCATTCACAGAGTCAAAGACTTTTCTACTTCTTAACCCATCAGCAAGTAGGCTGGGGTTTCACAAGGAATTGGGAGGAGACACAGCTGCGAGAGCTGACCCCAACTGACCCAAGGGATATTCCATGTTTTATGGCATCATGCTCAGCATATAAAACTGGGGGAAGAAGAGGAAGGTGGGGACTTTTGAGGTGATGGTGTTTGTCTTCCCAAGTCACCATTAGGAGTGATGGAGCCCTGCTCTCCTGGGAATGACTGGACAGCCTCCTGCCGATGGGAGGTGATGAATGAATTCCTTGTTCTGCCTTTGTTTACTATTAAACTGTCTATTGAAACCCACAAGTTTTCCCACTTTTATCCATCCAAGTCTCTCCCCCATTCGACTGCAGGGAGTGAGCAAGCAGCTGCGCAGGGCTGAGCTGCCCACTGGGGTTAAACCAGGACACTGGGAAATGGCATTTACCCAGCAGCACTCCTGGTTCTCCACATCTCTGACACAACTTGATCATTACGGGACCACACAGTGACGATCTCAGGTTGCTGTAGTAACATAATGAAGTTCAAAGTGAATTAAGCTGACAATGTCCCAGGATAGCAGACACCTAAGTTTGCATTCTCCACTGCTTGGCACGATGTGACCTGCAAGCAAATTATTGCTCTTCTCAGTGGGAGCAGAAGCAACCACCCACAAGCCTCACAAGCTATGAATTTGCTATCTTGATCATACATATTCTAGAAAATCTCAGACTTGACCCCTTGCTTGCACCATCTGAACTGTCATTTTAATCAGCTTTACTAAACTATCCAGGAGCATGAAATGCTCATGGACTCCAGTGGGTTTAGTCTTTCTATTCCATTTTCATACATTCCTGTCCCTCATTCCTACCTGTCAGATTCTGTCTATCGGAGGCAGGGCTCTACAAATACCTCCTGTACAGAAACAATGTTATGTTTTTTCTACTCCACCCGCATTCTTTCTTTCCTCAAAAGTAAATTTTTATTCTGTTTACAATGTAAAATTAGCAATCTGAAATCAACTGTTTAACAAGTTGAAGCCAAATATTTTGCAGTAAGAATGCTGTTTCGGTAAGGAGCAACCTCGGGGCTGCCAAGCTCAAAAATGTGCAGGTATTTGGGCAGATCCTGAAGCCCTAGATGAGCACACCTGGAGTGTGTGCAGTGCTATGATCACTACATTATCCATCCATATTTACCAAGGTAAAACTCAAAAAACAATTCACTCATGTTTGTAGGTACATGCTTTTAAGAAACCTCTCAAACTGCTCTTTCAAAAATACCAAATATCATTTTGTTCCACCATATTAGGACATCATCACCATTATGCCAATGCTGTGATTTGCTGCTGCTGTTTTTAAGACCTCCAGTGTTTGCGTAAGATACATTCACTGCACTTCAGATTATTTAACACCTAAATGAAATTGAGTTTGTTCATCCCACTGAGTTGCTAGGCAGCCATTACAGAGCATCATGCATTTCTGATGGGTCTGCTAGCTGGTAAAATTGCTGCAGAAAGTGTCAATAAAAAGAAAAAAAAACTAAGTAGATATATTTTTAAGTCAGGTACCTGCTCAGCATGCATATTTTGTACCCATTTAAATAGGCAACTAACTACATGTACTTCAAACATGTAATTTTTCACATGGAGTACCTAAAAGTGTCCACTGCGTGGACAAGAGAGTGCTGTCTGTGTCTGTGATTTCCATGCACGTTCATTCAGCTGCAATCATATATAATCCTTCAGATTTTAAAAAACAATGCAGAACAGTGATTGGAGGAATGCAGTATCTTGTGGCACAGTGGGATTTCCACCCTGGCATGCAGGGCACCTCTTCGGATATTACTTAGGAAGAGTCCCAATAAAGGATTAAGCATCTAAATGTGATTTAAGCAAGTTAAGGCATTGAAACTGATAGAAGAGAGGAGTCTGGAGAGCCATCCATCCCTTCTTTGCAAAATGGGTCACTGTGCTCCTCAGATTAATTCAGGTTTAGGCTACTAGCTGCTTAGTGCAATAACAAATAAACAGCTCAAGGAACAGGAGCTGCAACAGAGTAGACCCTACTCCTACAAGTGTTCAAACCACACAATTTCTGAGCAGTAAATCATGCAATTAGTGACAGTTACCATTCTGTTCTGAAACTTTTCAGCATTTTTTCCGTTTCAGAAATCTCAGATGGAGACAAGTTGCTACTCTGTTCCCTCCTACTCTTTCCTACAGAGCGGAGCCACAAGAAATCAGCTCCTTTTCTATTACATGACACTCTCCAGGAGAAAATCTGAAGTCTGGAAATTTTAGAGGCTTCCGAAGAGGTCAGGGTTTTGATCTTACAAAGTGTTCAATGCTGGGAACTAGCAATTAAATAGAAAAAATTGTAAAATGCTTAGTACTGGCGTAAGTTTTGCAAAGGCTCAAGTAGAGACTCTCCACTGTCAGACGAGACTGAGCTTTAGCAATACGCCAGGCTGATATTATTTCTGACACCTTTTTGTTTGCCAAACATATGGCTAACCATACAAGTCATAATCCCACCCCAAAATTACCAGTTGCTAAGATATCCTTACCCAGCGTACTTTGACATACTTTATGTCACATGTAAGAAACAAGGTATAGGTTATACTGATGAAGGAATGGAGATCATGGAGAAATGTGCATTGCTCTCCTGGAAAGAGGAGAAATTCCCTGCTGGGAGGTGATGTGGCACTGGGGCCTCTGGGTCTAGCTTGTGAACAGCGTTCTTTGCTGAAGTACCATGGGTTTTACAAAGTTGGATATATTCAGAGTTGTTCTTCAGCTGCATAGCGATGATAATGAAGTTCAAAAAGAGATGCATGTCAGAAAACGTAGCAACCAGTCACTTCATATTTTTTTGTTTTGAAATGTAAAATAGCTGTGTTGAGCTGAGTCTGACAGGACTGGAATTTTGTCATAAATCTACAAGTTTTGGACTTGGAAGGAATACATCATGTTTATAAAAAAAGCCTCTTTTGAGAAACAGGGTTATGTAGGTGCAAACAACGTTCTGGAAATGCCTTAATAACATGTTATTTTGTTCTGATGATACATACTAAACGTTTTTCTTTTATCTATCTGAAGATGAAAGAGCACACCTAAAAAAAATACACCCAAAAAAATAAGTTTTGAAAAAAGTATCTAAGATGCATCAGGTTTCACATGCAAAAGGTGGATTTGTTTGATTAAGTGAAAATTCTGTGTCTGTGGCACCAACTGGCATAGCCAGCAAGAATGAAGCACTTCATGATGTCCATAGTCTGGCTCTATTTCAGTGCCTATACCAGCACAGAAAACTGATGCTAGACATGCCTGTCTATCTCCAGTGACTTCAGTGGGAGTCTACAGTGTGTAGCTCTTCTGCAGATGAGGGCACTGTATGCACATAAAGCGACTGTATTTTGGAGGGGATTCATCTCATGTCGCTTTTGGTGCTGTCCCATAGCAAATGCATACAATACATTTACCACTCTGCAGCACCACAATGGTCACCGAACCACTCTTGTGGGATGCAGGGGCAGCCACCTTTGGTACACGGAGAACAGCCAGGGCCTAGAGGCTGCAGTGCCCTGGAGTCCGGCTTTAAAGAGGATGGTTGGAAGATGCAGTCTGTCACCACATTGTGGCTCTCTGTCTGCTGCATGACCTTATGCAGAATTGTCTTATACATCAGATATTTGGGAGATCCGAGCCTATTCAGCTATGCCATAAAAGGGGATTTCAGCAGAGCATGCCTCCATCATTACTGTTGGGTATTATCTGTATAACCCCTTTGGGCTGGATTATCTCCTTTACTGAAATCTGTTCCATATAAGGGGCTGGGAAAGGGCTGTGCTTCTCAATCTGCTAGTGCCTTGGAGTGGCAAAAGGACTGTGTGCCTGCAAAGAGTTGGCTGCAGACCCAAAACATCCTCATACAGAGATGGCTGAAACAGTTGGCATGGGAGCTCATTCTCTCTGTGATTGCCCATGAATGTTCTTCAGAAAATGGGTAGTGTGGTCAGATAATGGTCTTTAGGGACAGGTAGGTAATGTGAAAACTCTGGATGCAGGATATGAAATCAGCTCTGGAGTATGTTATAACTGGCAGAAGCCAACACTCAAACCTCACGTCAGAATCCAGAAAAGAATTTTTTCAGTTTTATTGTCATGGAAATGCTACAATTAAATTTTACATATGGTAAATGCATTTTCCAATCACCTTTACACATACTACAATTCAGTAGCTATAGGTAAATTTGTTGTATTGCAGAAAAGGAGAGACTTTAAGAAGTTAAAGAGTTTTCCACTCATCTCTGGGCTGCATAATACTAAGTTAAAGGCACAAAACAACCCATGGTCAAAGGAACTTTCTCATCCTCCCCATTAGTATGTAGTCTGTTTTCTATGTAAGTGATTCATTATAGAATTTTACTCCCATAAAAGCTATTCTATCCTCCTTTTGTATGTATGCCAAATGGCGAGAAAAGCCAGAGGCAATTAAAACAAATATGACTTGAATTACAGGCCTGTTCCCACAAGACCATGCAATAAGTAAATGGGTTAAGATGTGCAATAAGGCAAAGTAGATGCTGTAGAAAGGCCACCCTCTCAAAACTGGCATTGCTCCTGGCTTTCTTGTGCTGTGAGCCAGGCGCCCTCCAGCCTTGCTGCATCACTCCTGCAAAGTGGGTACAAAGGACTACACCTACATTCAGCTCCTGGTCCACATCATCCTACAGTGTGAAGCATGTCTGCTTAAAGGCAAGGTTTGACCTCCCCATTTCTGAATTCTAAAGTGTTTTTTTCTGTGGTTGCTGGTGGTAGAAAGCAAGTAAATACCTTCATGCTTGCAAAGCGAAGAAGAGAGTAAGAACATCAAAATAGCAAAGGATGAGGGGAAATGAAAAAGGTTTTCCATCTTAGACCTCTGCTGTCACATCAGATCAGGGAAGGCAGAAAAGGTCAGCATATTTATGGTTTCCAATAGTGCATTTCCTGTGGTGAACTTTCAGTAGTGTCATCTTCTTCACTGTGATTAGATAAATGGATCAGGATTTGGGAGAATGCTGCATCCTATACTAGCATTAAGAAAGGAATGGTCCAAATGCAAGTTCAGTCCTGTTCAAAGCTTCAGGGTGTACCACATCTTTCCAATCTTTTTAGCATAGAATTAAGAAGGAAATTTAAGAAATGTTGTATGAAGAATGACACCGACACATGTGTTGATCATAAAAGAATACACACATGTGGTCTGGTCTCTACAGTAGGACATGAGGCTCTCTCAGAAAGTCAAGTAGAAATAAGTAAACTGAACATCATTGGTTGTGCTTCATTATCTTATGATAAATTTCTGTTCTACACAATCTCAGCTCTTTACATTGTTGCAACTAATACATTAAACCTTGTACTCGGACCTTTCCTATGAAATCCTGGGCTAAACTCTGCACTTGTATTACATTTATGATAACTGGGTAGGACATGAGTAGAGCTTGATATTACTGTAGGTCTGAGTCTCCAGGAACCCCATTAATCACCAGTGGAACACAGCACAGCAGCCTGCTTTAAATGAAGTCACACTTTTGCATCATCAGTGCTTGGTCCACATCCCCTTGCTGGTTGCTCTATCACAGAAAAATTTGAATGCATAAACTGGTAATTCCCCTCTGGCTTTTGACCAAAACTCTCCATATGGAATCTTCATTTAGCTGACAGTTCTTTGTTTGCAAAGTGCTGGAAACATGATTTTTGAAAACTAAAAAATGGTGTCTTTGGAATGATGTCTGTGTTTCTCTGGCCTGGGGCAGATTGGCAGGAGAAATCTACTTTTTTGCTTAGCTGTCAATGAAAGCTAACCAGGCAGCTGAATTTGCAAATCCCATCTAAAGCAATGATGGTTTAAGATATTTTGACATTTTTTTCCTTAAAAATGCTTAACTAGAATTTTTTCCTTCACTGTCCTTTTCCTTACAGCCCTCCACTCCATAGAGGAATTAGTCTCTTGGTAGGACATGTTGACAGGCAGTAGGAGAAACAAGCTTACTATTTTTGCCCTATATTTTACACTGCAGCAAAGACATCCCAGACTTTGATTGCTACGTCTATCTTGGGTCAAAGTAAAAAAGTGACTTTATAAATAGTGCACTTCGAGATTGTACAGCTTTGGTCCAGGACTTTTTAACTTTTCCATTGCACTCCTATTTAACACTCCTCCTTCTGCAGGTGAACTTTTTGTGAGTGCTTTCAGACCAATATTTGTTGGTGTTAAACACTTCCTGATGCACGTCTAGATGACAGCTTGCAAGGATCCAGCTGAAAGGAGAAAGAAGGAGTGAGCATATGAGTATCTGAGTTGGAGCTGTCTCAAGTCTCACCATGGGCCGTAAGTTTGGACAGCTAGGAGGGAGTGAGTGGGGCCCAAAACCAGTGAGAGTTATAGCTTAAATAGGCAAATAAATAAAACAACATTGCTGACCTATTTTCCCTTGACAGATCTCATTGCTCATTGAAACAGTCAGTAATTTACTGTATTTACTTATAAAGTATTTACTATATGTACTTCAATTTATGAGCCTTCCGCCATCCAGGCCATTGCACCAGAGATGTTTTTAAAACTTGCTTACAGGAGAAATTTGTCCTGCAAGGAAATTTGTATGCTGGTCAACAGATGTTTTAGGTCTGACCTCCAATAACTTGATTGCAGTATTATTGCAGGGATATACTGCAATAATTCAACTCCTCTTCTGCCAGTGCAAAAAAAAAGTGCAATATTGTGCTGGCACAAAAGGAGGTCACACTGTCCTCATCTGTCTCTTAGCTTTGGCAAAAAGGCCTAGCTCAGCCTCGTACCAAGCATGGGTGGTGGCTCAAGGCATTCCAGTCTGTTCACTCTTTCTTCTTCTGGTTCAGCAGGAAGAAAGAAAAATTCCACCAGGAGCAGAGGTTTGTTTAGGGCACAAACAGTGTGATCTTGTTGTCAATACAGCCTTGTACAATCTAGGGCAAAAAGGTATTATTGCATCTGGCAAGCCAAGGGATGTGCACTACCCCTCTTTCTGCGATTAGTACTCTTATTTTACCACAGTTACCCTTTTCAATTATTATGTCATACTGAGCCTTACAGTGCTGCTTTAATTGGTTTTTAGTTCAGTTGTGGGTGATGTGTGGGTCAATAGAGATTGACCCATGCCACAGCCAGGCATCCTCCATCAGAAGTAAAATTGGGGGAGGATGGGTACCAACTGGAATTGACATTATTGTAACTGAATGAGCAGGCACAGCCTTCTGAAGAGGTTGGAAAGCATTGATTTTTACATTATTTTTTGTTATTTATATGCACGCTTAGACTGTCTCCTGGAGATGGATGCACAGGCTTCAGATGATCTGCTCGTGTGAGTAAAGTTAGGTATTTCAGAGCTTGCAGGCTTTGGGCCTAAATCCATAACAGCAAAGCATCTTTCTGTATGTCCTGAATTTATCTAGACCAGAAATGCTTATTTCAGCTTGACGCTTCCCAGACCCTCTGCCTGTGCTTTCATAAGAGGATGACCTTAAGCTCTCAACATATTCAGTTGAAATGTGATTTAAAGTTCTGGCAGAAAGGCAAAACTATTTTGGTTTTTTTTCCCCCAAAGAAAAACACAATAAACAAGCATTAGCTGCTGCCTTTCTCTCACTCTTCACTTCTTCTAGTAGATGGATTCCTCAGGCAGACAGGTAAGACACAATTGAATTTGTGAGCCTAATGCATATCAGTTCATGCACCCTAGACTAGCTCCCAAAACTGCACATCCCACCATCTGTCACACATAGGTGGAGGGTAAATGGTAAAAAACCAAATCTGCCGGGGTACACAGAATAAAATCATTAACACTGGGAAGGGTGCTGTTACCTGAAGAGAGGCGAGATGTGCCCCAGGGAACGGAAGCTCATTAGAGTGCTAGTCTCTATTTCTTTATTGCTAAGTATCATAGGTAAACATAAGCCAAATGTCTATTTAAAGGATTGCAATGCTCAGTCACACATATATTTCAAGCACTTTCTGGATGTCTGCTCTTGCCAAGAGCTGTTTTTTCTTCCACAGCATTTGGGCTTTCCCTCTATGTTTCTCCACGTCTCAGCTTGTGGAACTCTATGACAATGTCTCTGTTTTTAATACTTCAGTTTCTCCTTCCACCTTCTCAGAAATCATTACCAAAAGCCACCAGCTTCTTCCCAGAGCTGGTCTTCACCATGGTGAGCCAGACACTGTGCTTCCAAGACAGTGCAAGGAACAGCCCAGGCTTTATTGAGCAGGGTTCAGGGCAGTCGATATTACTGAAAAGTTCAAATATTGTCAGTCATGCATTTGTGATGATGAAATATTCCACAATATTTCCACTAATTCCAGGTTGACTTAAACAATTTTTTTGATGGATTGTGTGTCCTAATATTCAGTGAGGTTTGGACTATGCTCCTTCCACATGGGAGAGGGGTGCTGACATACCAAAATCTCCAGCTACCTTTCAAATGAGACATCTCCAGCAGGGATTATGGCTTTTTGCATTTTATTCTCACTCACCAGACTCAGGGATGACAGCACTCGCTTTTCATTTAGATGATTCATTTACGAATTTCCCCAGCATTCGCTCTGTAACAAATGCACTGATCAGAAATACTTGAGACACTGCTAGTCCTAGACATAATTGAATCTTTGTTCTATGACTTGAAACTGCTATCAATACTTATTGAAGCACAGAACGTACACTTGTCTGGTGAGTGCTTAGAAGTGACTTAGGTTATTATGTTGTGGTTGATTTACAACAAAACCGTCTGAATTATGAACTGTGTGAAGAAGAGGTAATTAAATTTGAGACATTAAGGCTGTGGGTGCTTTGGATTGTGATAAATACAAAGTCAAAAAAGTTTTCCCCATGGACGCTGGCATCAAGAGATGCTCAACTGCTCCACAGGCTTATGTTTTACAGTGAGACAAGTCTTTTATTAGCAAAATGGGATTTATCTTTTTTGGTATGGTTACTCCACAAGTTAAACCAGTATCAGCTACTTCATGATATAATGGGAAGATTGCTGAATAGTTAGAAAACTAAAAAAAAAACCCCAAACAAACCCAAACAATGAAATCCTACATCAGATTTATTTTCTTTCCTTACATTTTAGCTCTTAGAATTATGGAGGCAGTTTTAACAAAATGCCTACCAGCAACTCTTCTCAAAGCCTTAGATGCCAGCTGTTCTTTGCTGCCGTTGTTACTGCTCAGCAAAAGCTAAATTTCAAACCACATTATGAATTTAACCTAATAAATAGTTGGTGAAAAGGGATAAATTCCTCTAGAGTTCGATTCATCCCTCTTATCTATCTAATTCAAGAGGGGATGAATTGTCCGTTGTGAGCCATCTATCTCTCATCAGAGACTGCAAATGGACCCTTTAGCACCTAACTTTAAGAGAAATAATGTTAAAAGAAATACCACCTGGAAAGACTAACTGAGACAAGAGATAACCTCTTGTTCAGTTTGTCTGACTGGTCATTTCTCCTGTCTTCCATGATGCAAACGTGCATGTATCTTTCTCTTCGTGATAAGACCTGGGTGTGTGTTGTCTGGTCCATCAATACAGATATCAGAAAAAATACAGAGGCATATGATGTGCAAGATTTATATCCTTCCAACTTCAGACATTTGCCATGCAGGCTCTGCATCTCAGCTGGCATAGCTCTCATTGTAGTCAGCACAAAGAAATACGCACTTTGAGGGCATGATTCTCATGACCATCTTCAGAGAACAAGGTGAATTGTGCCTCCAAAACCATGGATTCTTCCAACTCCCAAACTCCATGGTCTATAAAAAAGCCAGATAAATGGTTAACAAATAGATGTTTTCAGTGGTGTGATATTTAATCAGGTGTAACTCACTTTTATAGTCATTGCAACTGGTGACTAAGACAGATCCAAATCACAAACCAGAGCAGGACAGCTTTGGGCTGTTGCTCCCAAAGCAAGAGATCTATTGAAGTATCATGGATAATGAAACATACCTGTTTGCATTAGATTAATGCACTTGATGTCATATATTTATTTTAAAGGTCCCCATCACTGTACGTACGTTCTGCATGTACATCTTCATGCCTCAGAGTCAGTACACTTTAGTCCCTTCTCAAACATGTAATGGATGAGATCAAAGAATCACAGAATCATTAGGGTTGGAAGGGACCTCGGGAGATCATCTAGTCCAATCACCCTGTCAAGGCAGGGCCACCTAGAGCAGGTTACATAGGAACGGATACTTTCTTTCACTAATTTATTCTGTGTCTCTTACTATGAAAACAAAACAGCTTTTAGGGAAAGGGGCCCTTTTCTTCTGCTTCTTCCTCCCAGAAGCCCTGCACTTGGAAAAGGTTACTTTTCAAGGTTTCTTTCAGCTCCTTTTTTTTGCGAATAGCTGATTTCTAATTTCTATGAAAAGACACGTTTGTCACACCTTTATTGTGCACAGTTGTCAAAATTACAAGATCTGTTCCTACTGCATTTGGTGTTAGCAAAAATAATTTGTAACTTCAAGAAGAGTCATTGTTATTTGTGGACAGCTTTAAAGGATGCTTTTGTATTTCCTCCTGAATTAAAAGCTGCAGACATGGAAGCACAGCAAAATTTGAGTCCTTAAAAAAACCAACTTACTTCTGCAAATATATAAACCAGATGTTCTTGTGATTTCTAAGCTCACATATATTCACTTCAGTGGAGTTAAAGGGATTTCCTGGATGGATAAAGATTTAAGCCATTAACCCTGGTCGTTCTCTCCTCCCAGCTTCCCAAAGTACAAATTGTCCTCAGTGCCTGTCTCCTTGAACCTCCTCTTCACCTCTGATCTGGGGATCAGTTTTTCCAGCTAGATGTTTTTAGGACTCTTACTGTGTAAGAGTCATTTTACTCATCTAAATGTGTAGATGACAAAATATATCATAAATAATGATCATAAATAATTTATTCTCCAAGAACCCTATCGTAAGAGTATTGTTGTATGTCTGGGGATGAGTTTGTCATGCAGTGTTTCTGCCTTGCCTGGCAATAAAAAACCCCAACCTGCTGAGTTTGCTGCACATAGGATGACAGATGTCTTTTTCTTTTGAAACACCAATATTACACTTGTGACTCAGGGTCCCCTTTGACTGCAAACCAGCGCAGGAGCATGTTCCCACAGCTGCAGCCTGCACCAGCAGCAAAAGTAGGATTTCTTTCACTCTTATTAATCAGATTGGGATACTGGCATTAAAATCTGGCGATGGGACAACATTAACTATTTCATGTGTGATCCTACCAGTGAACAGAAAAAGATTCACACTGAAAAAAGATCCAGGACATAAAAAATTGGGATGCACTACAAAAAGAGCAAATACAGAAGAAAGAACAGAGTCAGATAAGGGAAAAAAGTAAGAAGAAATAGAATGGCAAATGAAAAAAAGGAAGAAAATGCAGTATCCCAAAATGAAGCAGCAGTAAAGCATTGAACACATGCCTCATCACACAGCTTCTACTGAAGGACATGCTCCCCCATTGCTACAGAACACCTGGAGGCACTGATAATCATTCTGTTTGCACTGTGGGATCGAGAGACCTGTTTTTATACTTGACCTACAGGCTGTTAAGTATAAAATCTGATCTTCCTTCACAGGCGAATGTGATGCTCCTTGACCAGACCATGTTAGAAATAATTTACCTTACTTTTCTAGCCTAAAATGCATCTATAGTCTTGGATATTCCTGCAAATTCAACCTCCGTTTTTCTCCCACACACACCAGATTTCTAGTTCCCATCAAAATTAAATGCACTAATAGAGGTTTCTCTCTACTGTGTGCCCATTTGCAGCTCAGAGCCAAGTTTTGCAGTAAGGCTGACAGGAGAGTAGACCTCTATTAAGAGAGGTGGCAGCAAAGAACAACACAGTGATTAAATGCAAAATTGAAATCATAATGAAAATTGGGGCACTGAAAAGAAATTTTAATTAAGTAAGCAACTGCAAATCAAACAAATGTATTCATTATTTAATCAACTAGTGAGTGCAACAATCTCAAATAATCAGGAAAGTCTCAGAGAGCAGATAAAGAAACAAATCAAGGAACCGATTTAAAAGCCATGAGAAAATAGCACACATCCTCACTATAAAAGAGAATTTGTCTAAGAAACAGAAGGTGAGCTTCTTTTTTCCCACAAATATAATCTTCCTTATCTTAGTAAGGATGTTTTGTTTTGCTTTGGTTTGCTTGTGGGTTGTTCTTCTTTTTAAATCTTATGCTGGGATTTGGGATGCTATTTCTTCTGCATATTTGCTTTTAATCTGTTCAGTCGTAGAAAGAGTGACTGCAAAGCGATGTTTTTCTTTGCCTACTTCCACTCATTTTTCAACTGCTACACAAATCCCCTTGAGGTATCACAATAACTGAGGGTTGGTTTTTTTATAAGGAGATAAAACTTTGGGTGTCCACAGCTACTGCTCAGCTTCGTGTACAGCATGACCCATCAGCAGTGCAGAGCATTTGGGAGAGGTGGCTGAATCTACCTGGGCTGTTTCATACACATGAGTAGGGCCAGCAGAGGAATATGATTTATTATTAACTGCAGCTTTGCCGTGAATCTGCTAACTTCCCTGACTTAAGGGAAGGAAGGGATACTGAGCACCTTATCTGTATGATGAAGACCTGTGTATGACTGTGCTCTTAGGCATGCTTTCACCCCAAATTTTTTCTGCCTGACATACGTGAATGCGGGAGTAGGTATGCACCATTCACTTCAATGAACACCTTGCAAAGTCAGCAAACACCTCAGCATGAGCACAGGGAGCCCTTTCAAGCCTCAAAGCTATTTCAGGGTAACCAAATGAGTCACAAGCAGCCAAGTAAATGCTTTTCCAGGCTTCCTCACTTACGAATTTGGATCTGTGTACAAAAGAATGAATCCAGAGAGAATTTGCCATCGTACCTTGTGAGTGTAGATTTGTTTGCACTCAAAGCAGTTGGATAGGGGCAGGAGATAAGTTAAGGAATAGTACAAACAAGTCAATTACTGCACAGTCTTGTAAGTATAGCCTGTCTAGAGCCTAATAAAAATCACATACTTAATTAGTAGCTTCATTCAGCATTGTGTGAGCAGTGATTCACTGTGCAAGAGGAGACAGGTAGCAAATAGACCTTGTACGAGGTATCTGAGAAAAAAAGGTATTTTATGCAAAGAACAAAGATCAGCTGCATAACAAAGACGTGTGAAAATATTGTGAGGCTTTTAAAACACAAGTGTAGAAAACTCTTTTGTACAGTAAGTTGAAATTGCATACATCTTTGCACCAAAGTGAAAGGGGTCTGATTTTATATCCAGAGTACGGAACTGATACCTGGTTTCTTATTCTTTCTCTGCCCCTGAAACATAACACAAACTCTTTTCCTTTTCTACTCCTGCTTGTCTATGTTATTTGGTTTCTCCTACTGCCACAATGGCCAAGCAGTTCATGCTCATAGCATTTTTCACCCCACCACATCTATTTTGCAGATGAAAGTACACAGCCCTACCTCTACACAGGAGTCCTAAACATTACTTGGGACTCCAAGGTGAAAAACCCTTGTTCTGCGGAGGCAGGGGTCAGGAGGCCCTTGAAGTTCAGAGCTGCTAATATCTTTTTACATTAATATTTCCAGGTAGGTCTGTCTATAGCACTCCCTCAGTGTGCCCCAATCTTCAGAAAACCAAGTATGCCAGCATCTAGCTCATTCCTCAGGCTTATCATACTGCATAATTAGGAGCTATCTGGTGGAGTCTGGGCTGCAGATATGCTCAGAGCACATTTGCAAGACCAGGTTTTCCCCCTCCAAAATTAAATGGTTCCCTGCTCTACTCCTGAAGGTCCACAGCTGAGGAAGCTGGTTCATTTATGAAAGATTAAAATATGGCTCTGTCTCAAGCAATGAGAGTTGAACCCATTTTCTGGGCACTGTGGCCACAGAATCACAGGGGATGCTGAAGCGGTGATGTGTGCTTCATTCCCTGATGTTGATGCTATGATGGTTTCTTGAAATGATTAAATTATAATTGGGCTGGGTTGGGAAGAAGGGAGAAATATGATTCTATATCTTTATGACTGGGGTGTTCCCCTAGGAGGAAGGGCAGCTGGCTTCCAGTCCACTTAATATTTTACTGCTTAATGTTAAGGGAAAAGCTTTGCTTTATGCTATTCCCTGAGTGCATCCAGAGATACACAGGTCTGCCACCTCAACCCTTTTATCCAGCTTTCCTTCCAGCGTGGAAGAGCAGAAACATTGCAAGCCTGGCTGGATACTGATCTGAAGAGTGCTGACCATTCCTGTCTCTGGGGGGGTGAAGGGAAGCATCTGCCCATCACGAGCCCTTGCGCAGCCCCAGGGAAGTCCAGTTCAAGTTTTGTATTATTTTGCTGAATCAGGGTTGACTTGTCTCAAGCTGTGGAAACCTCAGCACAAGGTAAGGTTAGATGGATGTCCTGCTTCTGACTACCACCACTCAAAGCAGTCCCAACACAGGCCATTTTATGCTTCAGTGATCCAATTTGAGCCTTGCAAGTTGCAATTGCCTCCAAAGCCCATGGTTTGCACACGTGCTCTGGTGCTGGCTTCACTACCACCAGCCAACATCCCAGAGCATCTCCTGCTCCCTCTTAACCGTATTACAGGGAGGTAATGACGTTGTTCAGATCAAAAGGAAACAGTCAATTCGATTGTGACTTACTAGCAGAATTGGTGTGCTGTCAGCAAGCAGACGCACACGTGTACATGCCCACAGAGTGCCCTATCCTTACATGCACACCAGAGTTTGTCTCTGGAAACACACTTTCTATTAATTAGCAGAGATCAGAAACAAGCCTCGTAATCTACTATGGGAGTTAATGTCATTCTGGGCTAAAAATAAATCTATCAGCTGGAAAATGGATAAATAAGAGTGATTTTAAGAAGGATAAGGCAATTTTTAGATTACATGATGCAGCCATGCTGCATCCCAATATATACACTACATGAGCATATAACAATTTCAGCTTTTGCTACAAGAGCATATTTGAGTAAGCAATCTCAAGAAAGAGGCTAGAAATCTTTCTATGCACAGAAAGATGCTTTATGAACTTCTCCATCTGACAGCAGAAGAAGCATTATTATCTCCAGAAAATCCATCTCCTCAAAATCCCTGGTTATATCTGGAGCTGGAAGTCAGAACTGTGCCTACTAAAGGGAAATCCCACTCAGCACACATCTAATTAAGTTTCTGTCTTCCAGATCCCACATAGCAGCCTCTGATAAAAAAATAGGAAAGAGGAATCAGTCGCAGTCCGGCTTATGATTTTACATTATTAAGCCATTGGGGAGTGCCAGACAATCTGAGAGCTTAGTAAACTGAACTCTCTAAGACCTGTTAAGTACTCAGGAGGCACTATGCAAACCCACAAAACAGGAGCATTAATCGTCAGACAGACTTGTCAGGTTACTCAGTACGTGAGTGACAGATGAGAACAGAGTGAAAAAGAGAATAGAGAAGGGCAGAAAATAAGAATTAGGGGGTTTCCACAAGCCTCTCCTCAAAGTCTCGTTATTATTCTTCAAAAGTTGTTTGTTTCTGGTTTTGGGGTTTTTTTTTGAGTGAGAGTTTGTTTTTCATTTCATAGGGGCAAATCCATGTTTTAGCACTGATTTCACTGGAATTACTTCAAATTTACTGCAGTGCAGCTGTACAGCATTGGCTCTTTATAATAATACACCTCATTAGTGGCTACTTACAGTGCAATTGAATTATAGGACGTCTAGTTCTGGGCAGTTGCTGCAAAATGGGGAACTGACGTGACACCTAATAAAGTACTTGTAAATGCCTCCTGGGAGCTATAATGCTATATTATTTAGGAGGTGCCATTGTGTTTTGAAAGACAGAAGACCAGATGTTAAAATCTGTTTTATTTACACAGTGTCACTGAGGATTAAATCTATTGTCTTTACTGAGAATATCCCGATATATACAATGCACATGTTGGCACGGAGCATCCCTGGAGGCACAGAGGTCAGACATACCAGGGCACACCAACACCATCTATGGAGACAGAATGGTTCCAAGTGAATGTGTCGTGGTTTGAGCACTGAGCCAGATGTTAAAATATTGTGCCAAAATGAGTAGGGAATGGTATGCTTCCCAGACCCGATTTCACAGGAAGCTAGAAGTGGTAGGCATTTTTTTTTTTGTGATAACTTTTGCAGCACTTCTGCTAGATGAAGAGTGCTCAGAGAGAGCAGGACACCTCCTAAACAAATACTAGTTCCCGACCGTGACTTTTGGGAACAACAAGTGGATTCGTACCAGGAGCTTTTTTCCCAAAAATTTAATCTTTATATTCAAGCTCTGAATGTGTATTAGAGAGAATTCTGGTGTGAGAAAAGAAATGCAGAATGAGCTTGAACCCCTACAGCAGTAACATGCCATAACCCCACTTGCTGTTGGTGCCTGAGGGCAGCACGTTGCCAGAGTCCTGGAGCACGTAGGCAGAGATGTCTCGTACCGCATAGGAAGTTTAGTCTGGTTCTACCCTGAGGTGCTGCCACCAGGCGACTGCAGCTCTAAACCAGCTGTCACATCAGCAGCGCTCACCAGGGGCTCTGTAGTGCTTTGCAGTGCTGCGAGGACCTCTCTCTGTCCAGCGTCCCATGAAGGAGAGCCATGCAGAGCTTACATTGGAGCCCTGAGTGGAACAGAAGCCTTTCTAGGGGAAAAATAAATAAGTAACCAAATTTTTAAAAGTAGATTTAGGAGCTTTGATGACATTATCCTCCTTGAACTAAAGTGGAAACAGATCTCCTCTGAAACCCACTCATTGCCTAACCAGCTCTTACCGGGATGATAAACACCGAAGGGGTGCTGAAGCATTGCTGAGCCAGCAGCTCTTGCAAGCTCCCACACACTCCTCAGCAAAGGAGTCCCTTGGACTTCTCTCCATCTCTGAATATCAGATTGGGTGAAGTTATTTTAGCGAAGATCTTTTGCTGTTTTTTTTTCACCAACACATAAAAACAAGAAACATTTTGCCCCCTAAAAAAGTTCTCAAAGTGATTCTCTTAGGTGGTTTGAGCATTCACGGTGCCCTCCCAACAGGTATGGCCAGTTGTTGCAAACATGATGAGCTGCTGTAAGCAACCATGGCAGATCCAGCACCACCGACATAACGCAAGGATGCTGTGTTACAAATCCTAGGGCTTCAGTCACCTGGAATTACCCTGTCTGAAGCTTTGCTGAAGTTTTAAAGAACACCTAAAATGGAAAACACGACTGACCACAAATGTTCACCTCCTTTGAGTAAGCACTTCCCTAGGAAGGCAAATTGTTTGTTTTGGTCATGTGAGGAGCCTGGGATGAGTGGTCTTTCTTACTCTTTGCTTGCCTGCTGCCTGGACAGTCCTCTACTGGTGTCAAGGAGCAGGAAAGGGGTGTAAAGCAGTAGATGCAGTATGCTCACCACCATCAGCTTCCATCCCCTTCTCTCCTACTTCTCTTCAGGGAGGACATCAAAGAAATACCTAATTCTAGCCAGCTCCCATCCCTACTGGAAACAGCATGGGGATCCCTCAGCATTCAATAGCTGCTTGGCTAGAAGTGGAACAGTAATTCCCACACTTCAGTGACAGCAGTATCATGTCTCTGATTGGTATGAAATGCTGCTTCAGAGTTAATTTTACATTCCTCAGCCATACAGTTTGACAAGTAGTTAGACACGGTTATGTTATACATCTCTTCAAATGCCATCTGGTACAGAAGTTTCCTTCTAAAGTCTGCTCAGCTCAGAGCTGAGACTTTCAAATAGCTGTTTGAGTGTACCACTGGCTTGTAGTGTATTTCTCTTCTGACATACGCTCATGAGGACCTTGTAAACTATGTTTACAAGGGGATAAACTAAACCTTGACTCAGTTCCAGCAGCATAACGAAGCTAAAGGATGAATTTAATAATGGGACAGTTAGTATCAAGTAGCAGAAGAATATCCCTTTGCCATCTTTACCATGACGTGAAATGCAGCTGTTGCTGGAGAGGGAAAGCTGCCTCTTGTAATGCAGGTTGCAGATGACAACAAAGAAATGCTAACGAAAATTTTATGTACTTCCTGTTCAAATGAATACAAACTATAATGGTCTCTATAGGCGAACACCAAGTGTTTCTGTAGGAACAGGGCTTCAGAGCTGTGATATTTTTCCCCTGAAGGTACCAGCAGGAAAGTGTGAAATTTATTAGTTTTCTACAGCAGCCACATTTGTAAACACAAGCGGAGTTTAGCTTGGAAAAAGTTTTCATTCCATTTTTCACCATGTTTACTTTTAAAGACTGTTTTGCCATGGGGGGCTTCCGGCTGAGGCAGATCTCTTCAGAGCTGGGCTGTGACCCTGCGAAAGCTCATCCCTGGAGGAGACAAGCAGGAGCAGGGGGGCACAGGAAACAGAGGGGGTATTGATTTCAGACCTACAGACTCCTGCCAAAGGGCTGGCTCCAGGGCTGCGAGCGTCCTGTGTCACGCTATTAGCCGGTGTCATTTCCCAGAAGCGAGACTCTCCTGTAGTCTCTGCTTGCTAATCCGTGAGGCACATTGCCACACTGTAGGTTTGCTTTGAGGTGTCACGGAGGGGGAGAAGGCAGGGAGAAGATCAAATTAGCCTCCTAGGCATGTACACACGGAGAAAGTGCACACAGGGACATTGTCCCTCTCCTGCTTATCATGGGGGGCTATATAATCAGCTGCCTACATACAGCGAGAGCCATACTAAATGCATCAATCAGGATAGCAGAGTGGGCACTTTTTCACTCTCTCCTGACACATGAATGCCCCAGGGGTAGGACCAAAGAGATGAACCTGTGAGCAGCTGACTCCTGTGGAGCCTATAACTTTTGTGGGTTGGTTTCTATCTTTGCTTGGTGCAGGGGAATTCCCCAGCTGGGTTAAAAAACCCCATGGGGGGTCCCTGATGCAGGTCTCCCCATGTGGAAGATCAGTGCTTCCCTGGTTTAAGGGGCTTACATGGGGACTTGTGGCAGCTTTTCAGAAGAGGTGAGCACTACAACCACCCACAAGAGGTTCTCCAAAAACATACAAGCTGGGCATAAATCCATCTCTCATCTCACTGAAACTCAGTGGGCCATCCACCCCAAAGAGGACAGCATGATGAACTTTAGGGATGAGCTTCACCTGCTTGTGCCCCTAATCGCTATGTGTGGGCAAACACTGCCCTCTGCCTCCTGCATAAAGGCTTTGTTTGTAGGGTTTGGATTCTGTTGGGGTTTTTATTTTCCTCTCCTATGAAGCAGGATGATAAAACAGCATTCTCCAGCCTGGTCACATGCCATGCCGCAAGGTCCTGAGAGCGAAAAGCTGGCATGTCTGGCTTAGCACTTGTAGTGCCAGATCAAATATTCAGAGCTATAGGGTGAATGGACAGTAAAAGTCTTCATCCCTACAAAAGATAAAACTTCAGGATTTTCTTAAATGTCTTATGAAAGGGAGGAGTTTGTGCTTATCTTTTCCTTTAGGCTCAGATTGTCAAGCATTCTTCTCCCAGCTTAAATGTTAGGAACATTTTTGTTGTTTTTAACTATGTCGAATCTCTCAAGGGAAGGAGAAGATCTAATGGCATCAGATTTTTTACCCAGCCTGAGACACCTGGTCAGGTTTCTTCTACAGGGCTGATTCCCAGCGCATCCCCAGAGGACTGACAGTTCAGATAAGTGAAGTAAAGCAAAGCCAAAGGTGAGTGAGGAGATGCAGGAGCAGAGCAATGAAATTACTTTTCCAAAAGTGTCAGCCAGCCAGGGGCATGGCCAGAAGTAAAATCTGTGCCTCTGCCTGGCCAGGGCAGCAGGATAAAGTCCCAAAGCCTGTTTGCCTTGCAGGTGGGGTCTCCACAGTCCAGTGTGCGCTCGGTACACCTGAGCTGTGGCCAATTGCCAATGCCTTTGGACAACTCCATCATCTAAACACCAGCATTTCCCTTTGCCCCATGAGTCCCAAAGGGCAGCATGGATGCTGGCTCCCAGGGAATTTCAACATTAGGGAGGCACCTAGCTCCTGTTCACACCCTGAAAAATCCCCTTTTATCTGCATTGGGCCGTATATGGTACCCAACTGCTGTAGCGTCAGGCTCAAATTGGCAGAGAGGGCAGGGAGGCAGCAAGCCAAAACATGGGAAGAGAAGAAAAGGTGTGAAGGTTGAACGCAAGCTGCAAATGACCTGTAGGAGCAAGCTGGGTCTCCTAGGCATAGCCTGCTCCAGACTCTGGTTTCTCCATTGAGGTGTCAGCTCTGCTACTGTTTCGTGATGCTTTGGCACCAAGGATATCACAGGAAACACTATTCTGAAGAAATGCATCCTTTTTTTTTTCTTTTCTGGTCAATAAAGCTGCAGTTTGACTTTAGGGTGAAGATTTGGATCAATTCTCATTTTCTACAAAATGATTCTCTCTTATACACCAAGGAATAGAATTGAAAGTGTAATCTATTTTGTTAAGAGGCAGAGTCAGGGTCATGAAAATTAACCCCTAAGTGCCATTTAGTGTGTATTTTCACATGCCAATAGCAGAGAGTACCTCTGGATTTCTAAAGAGTAATTTGTAAAAAATACAATCAGTTTTGTCCAGGCATCTAAAGGGACCCTGCCATCAAGTCACTTTTTCTCCACAATGTAAAATAACTGTGAACAACCATTTTCAGCAATCACTTGATAGCAAATACTATTGCCAGTTGAAAATTGGGATCTAGGCAGCATTATATTTTAATATTCGGCTACATAAATTGAAGAATAACCAGGCTCCCTTAAATTAAACAATTTCACTTCTGAATCCACAGGATAAAAAAAAAAGAAAAAGGAACAAAATATAACAAATGCTCTCATGCAAGGTCAGGAGAATGTGACACTTTAAAATTACCTGAACTGATAAAAAAGACAATCAAGTGTAGCTGGCCCAACGCAGAAAGAACTGTGCAGGTATTGCCTTTAGACTTTATACCTCAAGCAGGGTTACTGAGGCCAGACCTTTAATGCAGCGTGCCACCTGTACAATTGTTACTGTGATCACCAGAGATGATGCTTGTAAAGGAGGCCCAGGCTGGATAAATGTGCATAGTGGTCCACCAAGGTCTATGTGAACCATTGAGGCTTGTGGGTCTTTCTTCTAAAACTCATGGGAGCCAAAGGAGGTGCTGGGAGGAGAGCACAGTGGGTGACATGGAAGGAGAACCAGAAAACCCAGTCTGAAGATAGAAGATGCTGAAATGGGTCAGAGACTTGGGAAGAGCTCCTTGTAGTGCAAAGAGTTCATGTCAGCACCAGGACTCACTGCTGGATCAGTTCTGCAAATGGAATATTGCCTGTGAGTCAAGCTGAACAGGTACCTTCTGTGAAATCCATTCAGTAACTGACTGTTGGGATTTTGATCAAACACTTCTTTATTTAAAAAACAAAGAGTATCTGCTTTCCATTGCTGTGTCTTTTCCATTTGGACTGATGATTACTTAAAGCAAGGGAAAAACCAACATTCAGAAGGTTCCTGGTAGCGGAGAGCAGGAGTTGCTACCTTGTGAATCAAGCTTGGTAACATCTTGACATATTGGTTCCAGGATCTGCTTTTATTCTACATGATAACACAGGGAGAAGAAAAACTGTGATGCACCACAGCAGTGTTTTGGGCTGTGGGCAGAGAAATGCTTTTGCTTAGAAATTCAAGGCTTCAACTCTTTGCCAAAAGAAAAAAAAAAAAAGAAAAAAAGAATAAAAAAAAATACAAAATAAATACTTAATTTATGGAAGGAACTTTCACAGAGGTACTGCAAACAAACAGAGCTCAGCAGACAAAGAACAGAGCTTTTGGATTTCATTCAACTGATGCAGCTCAGCTGATTTTTATCCTCAGCACTGAACTACATAGAAGTGGTAAGCTCTAAATTGCTACTCTTTTATTCGTCACCTGAGTTTCTATAACACACAAGAGAGGCCAGGATATCTTTGTTCTGTGGACTCTAAAAATGCCAAATAAAAAGCCCTCCTAAGAGTTTCCAAGCCAAAGAAAAGATAACATTTAATAGCAGGTGCAATAGATTACTGGGAAATGATGAAGTGGTATCTGTCAGGATGATGGCTGTGCTACACGTCCATCGGCAACTGAATTACTATCGAGGGTCCTCTTGCAGCAAAGGCAAGTTCAAAGGAGGGCAATGAGGGCATTCTGCAGATAATTCCTAGATGTCCACAGGAAAACAGAAAGGCATTTGTTTGAAAAATGCAGTAGTGAGAAGTAGAGGGTAGTGCAGGGCAGGTTAGACCTGGGAATTAGAGGCAGCAAGAAACAGGCAACAGAGGTCTTGCAAACACAGTCAGATTGCTCTCTGTAATGCAAAAAGCAGCACAAGCCAGTGGAAAGATAAAAGCAGAGAGGTGTGCCGGCCAGAGCAAGGAATGGGGAAAGGCTGTGAATAGGTATGTGCCCAGTAGGACTGTGACTGCAAAGGCTAAGGGAAAGGGTGCTACAAATTTGAGTAATCTGAACTTGGAGCAAACGTTTGGCTTTTAGCTCTGTGGGAGCACAGGAAAGATTGTATCTCCTGGATGGAAGGAGGAACAAATCAGAAAGAACAAGAAATAAGCTCTGTGTGGGGAGGCTGGAGGGGTAAAAGATGACTCTCATTAAGGGTGTTTAACAAACCCAGCTCATATTGTCCATAGAGACTTGCCAGGAATGGAGTCAGCAGCTCAGTTTAGATACCCAGAAATGCCAGTGTGATATCTAAGCCCCAAGAAGCAGATGATCATGTTTGAACACCTCCCTGCCTTTCTCTGTCATCTTCACACTCAACAAACGCAACTCTGCAGAGCAAAAGCTGTCAAAACCATAAATGTGCCCAGGGCAGAGGCCCACATGGAAGGGAGATGTATGTACAAAGCCACCCACCAGCAGTCACAGCCGTGGCACCCATGGGTGACAACGAAAGATGCCATTAAATACAAACATATCATCTTCCCCACGTCCCTGGTGGCCACTTCCCAAAGCAGTGTTGGTGTCAGCTTTTCCGCTCTCACAACAGCCACTGAAGTGCTGCTCTAGTACTTCAAAAGGGTGTGTTAAAGTAGCGCTAAGGCAGTCACCAAACAAGCCACTGTTATCTATCGTCAAGGATAAGACATCAAAGTGATTGATTCCCAGCCCTCCACGTCATAGCCAAATGTGGGGGCCAGTGGCAGCCCACGCATCTCCTCCATCCCGCAGGAGTGTGCTTGCATGTGGGAAAGACTGTCAGATTCCCAGTGGCTTTCTTTTTTTCCTTCAGTCAACTTTATCTCCTTCCTGTTGGCAACCAAGCTCAATTTGTGCTTTTGAAATTATTTCCTTACCTTTAAATAACAATAAGAAACACTCACAGAAAAATGTCTTGGTGCCCTGACAACCAGGTTTACAATAGGAAATGGTGACCACCCACCGCAAAAAATGATAGTTATAGGCACCTAATCCATTCTATCAGTCCCCAATAGCCACAGCATGAAATGACCGCATTAACACCCCCAAGACTTAATCATTCACCTTCCTCCAATGCGTTGTCACATAAACAGCTCATGTAAATGCTTGTTATTTTGTTGGATGCAGAAGCTTGCCTGCTAGGCAGTGGAAAAATGAGGGAAAGTTGTAAATGAGAGCTCTTCCCTGATTTATTTTAAATTTGCTAGCAGATAGTCATTGATGGTCTACTTGAAAAGCAGCTGTCAAGCTGGTTTGCCCTTTCTCTCCACTCTCCCTGTTGCCTAATACACGTGATATCACCCCTCCTCACAGGACTGGGAGGAATACGTATGTCACACTGTGAACCCGAAGAAAATAAGAACATGTCTTATCTGAGCTGAGCTGCCCTAAGAAGGTGCTGGCTGATGGGAGATAGGAAGAGGCTTGCTTGAGAAACCTCTGAAAGCTCCTTATGACCTGTTGTGTGGCATCGAGATACGGACTCCAACAGGATGATCCAAAGGCTCATTTAATATGTGACTTTCAGAGTTTTTAACAGCAGAAAGAAAGTAAAACGCATTGTCCCTGTTTCCCCCAAGAGCATGTCCTGGGCTGCCATAAGGGCCCAGGTTGATGGTTCTCCTGGCTGATGGTTATTCTCAGCAGGGAGGACATGGCTTGCTGTGTTGATAAAGCATTTTGAGGGATTGTTTTAGTTTGTGCTGCTTGAGTTGAGGTCCCAGCCAACATTTCTTTCATATCCTTTTCATTCTGAAGCCCTGCTGCTGTTGCCCACCCATAGACACATAAGAAACCACACAATCAGGAAACAACTCTGGAAATGCAAGCCTTTGCAAAGCAGGGGATAGAAGTGAATGGAGTTGGCCTGGAAAGCCAGAGCAGCATAAAAACCACTGGGTTTTCATTGAGGAAAGACATTATGCTGGGACAATATGAAACTCCTAATGCACCATCTGGAAGAACAAGCGTGTGCTGCCTGCCATCTTAAAATCAGCTCCTGCTGCACTACAGCAACTGAATAAAAGTGAGAAAGTCCCACAGCTGACGGACTGCAAAGGGAAAAAAAAAGAAAGAAAGAAAGAAATGTTACAATCAATTAAGCAACAGAATTATTTTCCAAGGAGGCAGTCAATAAGGCAGAAACACTGGAAATACAAATAGCCTGGAGGAACACACTGGTGGCTTCAGTGCAGCCAGCTCTTTTCCATTAGTGGAGAAGGATTGCTTAGCCGGACACATGGGGTCACTTTCCGCTTCAGTTCCTCCCAATCAACAGCTAAACTAACAGGTGCAAGCTGGTGTTTAAATCTGAATAAGGATAATGAAGTGCTGCCAGAGCAGCAACGAGAAAAACAGCGCGTCGGAAGCCTCTTGAGATGAAAGTGGGGATACCGGCACATGGGCTCCAGGGCTGAGCGGTGAGGAGGAGAGATTTAGCCTGTCCTCAGTGCTATGGCTGCTGGATATCCTGTGTAACATGAGTGGGGAATCTGGACACGATTACAAGAGGTCAAGTGTCCACATCAAAAAGCTATGAAAATCACGGGAAGTGATTATTAATAGCCATAGCAGAGAAGCCTCTCTGGCTGCTAAGGACTTAGCAGGTGGTCCTTTCATAAGAAGGATGTACCTGTTTTGTAGGGGAAGACAAGATCTCACCCCTTGGTGCTGTCAATCAGACCCTTTGTCTCTGACAGCAAAGGAAAAATACAAAGGGAGTGGTAGGTTGAACAAGTTTCCTGCTCTGCCCCAGCCTTTCTGTGTGATCATGGGCAAAGCAAACCCACACCATTTTCCATCCTCAATAAGCAAGTAATAATCATTTCTCTTTCTCTGGTGGCCAAGCGTTGGACTGAGAAGGCACATGGGAATACTGAGCTGAGAGGTTATTGAGGATCCCAGAAGCACTGGGTCATGCTTAATGAACTGTCTCATGACTTCTCAGCTGTGTGGGTAAAATCCAGTTTTTTTACCCACAGAAACGCAGGGATGGGACCTGCTATGAGGCTGATTTCCCCTGAAGAGCTGGGCTTCTATGGTCTCTGGCAGGCATGAGATCAAGCAGCAACTCCTACTTTGGGCTGGGTGTCCCACATCACAAGAAATACCATACTGTAAGCCAGCATTTCAGTCACTAGTATAATCAGGTTTCAGAGCTTTCACCCAGACAAAGCAGGGCGAAGCATGGTGATTTTCTCTGTCCTGGTGAGTGTTTGCCCTGTGCAACAGGCTTGTTTCCACAAATCTTATTGTTTTGCTCCCTTAACTTGGACCCCTGTATTTAACCTAGAATCTGGACACCTAAAATATCCAGTTTCACAGTAACTAACTCTCATGGAAGCCACCAGAATGTAATAGAGATTCATGCACAGTCCTTCTCAGCAAAATATTACTAATTTTCAAAATGGTTTAGTTCTGGGGGACAGATGAAATGGGATCAGACTCCACGCAGGACCAACCTCAAGAACGACACCGGATCTGGGGCGAGTTGATTCTCTGGTTAGAAAAATTCTCTCTCTTTGAGTGAAAGGGTGAGAAGATGTGGTTTAGATGGTAGATGCAGTCCCTGATGCC
Source organism: Coracopsis vasa (assembly GCA_026283785.1). Taxonomy (NCBI): domain Eukaryota; kingdom Metazoa; phylum Chordata; class Aves; order Psittaciformes; family Psittacidae; genus Coracopsis; species Coracopsis vasa. The sequence goes on from JANHGB010072648.1 coordinate 50,000, forward strand.
TTGTTTGAAGTAAGTCTTACTCCTTTGTGGAAGAAGAGCTCACAATACTTGCATTTCCAGTGCGCCTTCTGCAGCCCGTAACTGTTATCTTGATGAACAATGATATATGTAGACATAAAATGGTCAGAATATTCCCCATTTTCTAAGCAATAAATATCATCAGAGCTTGTAAAAAAAGGCCTAAAAATTTGAAAATGTAGATGACTAGCAAACTTTAAAGGTCATCTTGACACATAAGACACTTAATGAATTCCTGGGTTGATCTTTGTCTTACTTCTCCTAGAAAAGGATTATAGTGATCATATTTGCACAGCCTCATTTTTTTTTTTTGGAAATAAAGCATTTGGTTTCATTAAACTAGGGTCTTTGCTTCAGAAAGAGTGGCTTGCTTAATGAAACTAGCTTAACTACAACTAAAATATGAGCATATGTGCTGCAATAATCATCCAACTCCATGATTGTTTCAGTAATTCAAATAGTCTGACATATGAGAAAGGAAAGTATATTTAGTTTCAAATTGAAGGCTCTGTGTGGTTGGCATATTTGACTTCAGGGGGTATTTATAAGCACATTATTCTTGGGGAACTTCAGCAAGTAAGACTATTGCTGCATCTTTTATAGAGGCTCTCTACAGGCGTCAAAATAAATGGTGCTTACGACAGTCCAGCCTGTTGATCCTCTGATAATATTGCTCCAAACACTTGAAAAATGTCTGGTCCAGGGCTTCCTTATGCAGAGGGCATGATATTTTTATAAATAGTTAAATCTACACAATTACCACTAATTTCACCTTCAGAGAGGTTCATTGAAAATGTGGTTATTTAAAGTCGCTATTCAGCAGGTCCTTAATTATAGTTTGCAAAGCCTGAGTATGTGGGAAGACCTGCTAGAAGACCTTTAGTTCTTATCAAAGGGCAGAATTGAACACATGATGCTTATTTCGCTACTGCCTTAGAGCCAGGCTAGGGAGCTTTCAGCCCATCAGCTCTCTTGGTCCCACATTAAGGCATCAAATCTCTCCAGTCCATGCAGCTTGCCAGTGCCTTGCTCAAGGCTGCAGGGTCCATGAGATGTCAGCGAAATAAAGAGTAAAGCTGAATATTGCACCGTTTAATCCAAGTAAGCCAGATTTCCGAGAGGACTGATACCCTAGTGCGAACTTCAGCAGTTAGCTCCATAACACATGTGAAACTTCTGAAGCTTCATCTTCTCTTTATCACTTGAATAATATAGGCTCCTTCTTAGCCAGACTACATGGATTTTAATTGAATATTTCCTTTAAAAAATCAATGGCAGGAAAATGATGGGGTCAATATTGCATGAGCATCTGCACAATCCCCGCAAATCACAGAATAGCAGAATCACAGAATGGCTAAGGTTGGAAGAGACCATTGGAGGTCATCTAATGATCATACATACCCACCAGACACATCCATGTAGGCAATATAGCTGTAGTGTGATTCTCACTATAACAATATTATTCTGAAATCTGCATTCAGCTCCTGTTTCCTTGGGCACACACTTGAGGAGGGAGCACATAATTATAAATGTTGCAGCTGGTGCCCATCACTTCACCCAAAAAGGCTGGGATGGCTGCAGGAATCACTGAGCACATTCTCATGACCTTCCTTCACCTTGCAGAAAGGCGAATCAGATGATTGCTGTGGTCTGTTCTTGTTCCTGTCCTTGCTAAAATAAAAGTCACCTTGTTCCTCACCCTGCAATTGGTTGCCGAAGGCAAGTGCCTGCTCTCACATGACATCTTAAAAAGCCCATGCACTGCAGTTTGAACGCAGGCTTTTGCCTGTCCTGATCTGATTGCAGGAGACAGCCGTCTGTGGAGCTGCATGGGATAGGGTTGTTTCTAAGGGCTGGCCGGGTCTTTGGTCTAAACAGAGAAAAAGCATGCCTCAAAATGAGTCTGAAGGGATGGGACTCAACGTGAGCCCTTGGCTGATTCAGTGCAAGCTTCATCCATGCATATACACGACTGCGCCCCAGTCTTGGCTTCGGGGACCCTTTATCTCCCAGTGACAGCCCTCCCATTACAGGAGAGCATTAGTTATGGTGACCTGAACAGTAGTTCCATGACGGTGTGCTCCCAGGGAAACTCAGATGACCCACCCGAATTACTTCGGCTCCATCTTATCTCCATGGATGGGACACGTACTTCCAGCTCAGCTTCTGCAGTCGCGACCTCGTCGGGCGTCGCCTTCGGGCCGGTCTTCGTCTGCAGCGCCCACGGCATGAGCTTCTTCGACGCCTTCTTGTCGCCGATCTGCGCGATGAGGCCGATGAGCTCGGGCGTGCTTGCGGGATACGCCCACC
>JANHGB010072649.1:0-101148 GCA_026283785.1 Coracopsis vasa
GCCACGACGGGGGAGGCGACTGCGAGAGCGACTGCGTGGATGGGCTTAAACCACGACAGAAAGCAAACCCAAAGGACTGTTTTCCTTGTAGGCAGTTTCTTTTTAAACTGAGGTGTTAAAGGCAGCTCAAGAATATAAATGTATCAGCTCTTACCTGGACACCTTCCAAGCTACAGAAACCCTGAGCTCATAGTCATGTCTCAAGCTTGTGGTCAGTATGGTGATGAAATGTCAGCACAGGGCAAAGGGACAAATATTTTAAAAGATTCTGGTGCTCAGCTAAGAGAATTCAGAATTTCTTCCTAAATTAAAAGTGATGCAGATAATTTTGCAAGAATACAAACGTTTCATTGCTATAAGCCTACATACCACAAACGATGTACACAAAGCTCTGTTGCCTTGCCAAGACAGAAACCAGACCAGGGAGTTATTTTCTTCACTAGTTCCAGGTTTTCCTCCAGTTTGTTCTGTGCCTGTGGAAAGGGAGCCTGGGAAGAAAGCAGTCTCCTTGTTTTTTCCCAAGGAATACATCCATGGCTGCATAAATCCCATAGTCCTTTTTTTTTTTTTTCAAATCACTGAAAGAAATCCCTAGATTTTTAGACCACCGGGCTTAGTCTGGCTCATACTTTGTAATTAAAGTCATTTTCTTGGGTGGTAGCCTCCAGTTGTTCCTCACTACTCTTTTGTAAACAGGTGTTTAATTTCTTCTTCCATTTAGCCTGAAAGGAAGATGCTTAGCCCTCTCATCAGGCCTGTGATCATGTATCAATCAAAAGAGATGATTGATGCCTGTTATTGAAAATAACTAGAATAACTCTGCCATGAGTTACATTCAGTATCTGGACAAAATTGTTTGTATGATTTATCTGTGTTATAGCCCATGAAGACAGCAATTTTGCTATGCTTTACTACCTGGCAATTCCAGTTTTTATACTTACTGAGTTGTATGCAGCAATACATGCGCCAAAGCTGGCCTTGTCCTTAACATCCCTGTGAACGGATTTCTTTGAGAAATTCTGTCAGCTATAAAGTTCAGAATATAATTATTGTTATGATGCTATCAGTTGAAATGGCTTGGCATCTCTGAGAGTCTTGTAAAAGGGAATGTACAGTCAGTAATGTAAGCAGTGGTCCTCTTTGCTCATGGGATCCATCAGCATGTCATAGGCTCTCTCAGGATATATTGGTTTTCCATTTACATCCATACGCTTGTGTATAAACACATAAACACCATAAGCATATCATTAGATATGTTTTCAGTCAGAAATCTGATAATACAAGGTACAGAACAGGAGAAGCAGAAACTGCTGTACTCTCACTGATGTCAGAGGTCTGACTATAGGAGGCTTCATCACATCATATACAAGAAACATCCCTCATATGCACATGTATCGTGTGCATCACAATTTTAGGCTTCTGTTGGTACATTTGCAAAGAAAAGAATGAAGGAGGAATGATTCCTGTTGACTCTGACACTGGTGGATAATTATAGCTGTGATGAAGTTCACCTGGAAAGCGTAGAATGGCTCCCCTCTAATGTCTTCACTCTTGCAAATGTTTTCAGAATCAAGACTGATTTCATCCTCACTTGCTCCTGCCCATTAAGTTCCTTAATTGGCAGCCCTGACTGCAAATCTCCTTCAGCTGCCCTTTATGTGCAGCAACATGGTCCAGTGGCAATTAAGTGTGGGATTCCCTGTGCTTTCTAGAAGGACTTACGAGGTAGTCCTAGTTGCTGGTGCAAAGTAATTTAAGTTTCTGATTGAGCACACTAGACATTTAATTGGCTCTAACTTTTCAGTATTTATTTGCTTTTCAGTGGGCTGGTAAGAATAATTGTGCCAATAAATCAAGATTGACTCATAGGACTGCAGCAGCCATAACACTGGCAGGAACAGAATGCGAACAATGCACAGCTTGAAGTTTTGAGTTTTGCAGATCTTTGTGGAACTATAACACAGTAATGGTCTTGCCACTCTGCTTACACTGGTATAATTTTATACAGGGCTCTCTACTGCAGAAAAGAAGTCATAGGCTATCCTCAAGAGAGTTGCTGAGGAAAAACGCATACACTATTATGTGGTAATTGAACATCCATTCTTACAAATACAGATGCCACTGGGCTAAGTATATTTGACAGACGTGAAACAGTCTTTAACAGACTCATTAAAAAGGCCCAACCAAACCCCTATTTTGTTTCTTATTAAGCTATTCATGGCTTGGTTCATTTTGTAGTTGTTGCTGCACTGCGCGAGAAATGGAACAGTAATCCCTGGGTCTAATCCTGCTCCCACTGTGGCTGTGCTGATGAATTTGTTGAACTCAGGCTTCCTCACCACTAAAAGAGGAAGCAGATTCCTCTCATCCCAGAAAGTTTAGGCTTTGTGTGTCTTGTGAGAACAATACACTCACTACATGGGCTCTCCTGTTCTATCTTGCAACTTCCTACTCAAGTTTTCCCAGAACATTTTCCCTCTGAGACTGGCAAGTGATTTACAGATGCATATTTTGATATACTGATGAATAACCTCTGTTGTCACCGATGTCCCCTGTGTATCTGAAATATTATATGCATATCTGACTGGAACCCTAACTATGAATGAGGGTAAAATCTGGACTGATGACTAAAGCATCTAACTATATAGATATATTTGCTGTATGTGCAAAGTAAAATACATGTAGTCCTGGCTACTGAGCTAATTCTTTCCTTCCGTAAAGTAAGAACAGCTCCATTTGGGCAGAGAGGCTTTCCTACTGCATTTTCAGATGGGCTTTTGTTCTCTGAAGCCTTTTTTCAGCATTTGCCTATGGAGCTGTAAACTATCAGATTTATAGCCAAGTGATTCTTTTCCCCTATGAGATATTTTTCTGATTCCCTGAACTGCAATGACAGGATCAATTCAGGGATTACAATGGATAAGCAGCTGCTGTAAGGGCTAGAAAACAAACAAAAGGGAATGGAGTTGTGGCTTCAAGGCCTGCTAGGCTGGCTCCTCACAAAGTTAAAGAAGCGCCTGGCTGTGCCCAGGAATTTCTTTTGTAAAAGCTACTGAAGAATGAGTGGTGTAACTCTATTATGCCAGGAATGTTCACAGAGCAGTAGCTTCTTTGCTACCTATACAAACAGCCTCGATTTCAGTCAGGCATATGTGATAAAAAGTGCTTGTAAATCACCGGTGAAGTAGAAGTTATCAGTCAAGGCTCAAATGAAGTAGTGCTTCAAAAATAATGCTTACAAAGGAGAATTCCAGAGCAGATAAACAGAATCTGCTGGGTCTGAAGACCTGAGCAAATCCTGGTTTCATTGCAAAGCACAGGGAATGTGACATTTGTTTCTGTCAGTCAGGTCCAACAGAATTAAAACCATTAAAGGGCTCATAAATCAGCAACAGGCTCCTCAAATTGTCTTCCAAACAAGAATGAGTAGCAGACAATAGCCAATCACTGGAGAGGTGTATGAAGCACAGGGACAATGGATGGACAAGAGGAGTCTGAGGGACAGAGAATGGGCAGTTCTGAAATACTCAGGGCATTGTGCTACTATCATGCTAAATATTTCTTTTGCTTGTTGATTAGTGTAAACATTTGCCTGCAAAAATGTATTTCTGGTCCTCAACACGGTCAGGAACAAAGATTTGTAATGTATCTACAAAAAGAGTATTTATAAGAGCAAAGGACTGCAGCGGAACATCTAAAATTTAAGATCGGTGGCTGTAATTGTGTTAGAGCAGCAGTCAGTCCAAAAACTGTGACAGTGATCTATAGCTAGGAAAATAAATAACTCCATGAGTTTGTACTTGAATTGCTAAAGAATTTGCTGCATTTTAGTCTATCATAACCACATGAAAATGTTCCTTAACACCGCTATGCAAAATACTTGTATTCTTACATGAAAGTTGGAGGAGGAGCTCCACCATCATTCACCCATGTCATACTCACTCATATCTGCTCTAGTGGTCTTTGGCACAGGGACTGTGGAAAAGGCGTTCAAGGTTCTGGGTTGGTTTGCTGAGCACAGTTACCAGGCTTTTGTTTTTCTTCCCCACAGAAACGGAAAGAAACTTGATGTAGGAACTGATGGCACCTCCAGCTGCTACTACCTTTGTCACTTGGTGAAAACCAGAAACTGGCGTGTCTTGCCTCAAAAAGAGCATGGTGCTCTCTTCCAAGCCTGTCTCATTTCTTACTACCTCAGACACCCCTACTGCCCTAAGAAGTAGTTCCATACATGGCAGTGCACAATGCTTAGGAGCTTTCGAGCCTCTGCTCTTCCTAACCGGAATGAGAGTGGTCGTTGCCAGAGCCAACTGCGGCTGCTTTGCAGGCGGGATGGTGGTCCATCAGACTCAGTACATTTAGGCTTTTTGCTTCATTACTGTGGATGAGTTTATTGGTTGAATACATGCAAGTTTAAGCAACTTTTCAGAACTCATAGCAGACAAATTTTAATCTGTGGGGCTGCCTATTTTCACTGCCATTGCAGGTCTACATGCTGTGTCCACCCCACCAGGGAAAAAAGCAATATTTTGTCACCTACAAGTTAACAGAACCAGCCGATGAAGGAATCAATTTATAATAATGATTAATAACAAAGCACTGTGGGCAATGGAGCTACAGATCAGAACTAATTTGTGGAAATTACTCAGCGAGTGATTATGACTAATGTGATTTGCCTTTGGGCAACTCAAGAACCAAAAGTTAAATGTGTGTAATGAAACATTCATTATTCATTATTCACTCAGTATAGGCACTGGCATTTGTACTGTAGCAGAGTCTATACACTTCTGGCAGGTTTCAGGGGTTTACTACACTGAACATTATACGGACTGTTTTTTTTCCTTAAAAAAAGGTGGGGCAAAAATCCCTCCTAAGTAGCTCCAAATGCTAAATTTAAAAAGTCTAAAGGGATTACACCTTCTGTAAAAGTGTATGAGATAACACTGCAGCTCAGGTATTGGTAGAAGAGCAGTCCTGTTTGAGATCAAAAGGTTTCCATGTGGATTAAAGCCTCTGAGTAATCATCCAGCTTCTTCTGTGAGTTTTGTTGCTTACGCTGTGGCTAGACTGCCACTGCTGCCCAAGTTAATTACTGAAGGCATATTCTAAGATACTTCAAACACATCAGGACATACAGCCACTTCCAAGATGATCCTTCAAGGATGTCTCAAGTGTAGGTTTCTGTAAATGCTCATTCAAGAAAGGACTCATTTTGTGTCTGATCCTCTTCCCAAAAGGGATGGACCATGCAACCTGTTAACTTCTACAGCACTGGCATTATAGTGGAAGAAGGCAAAGCTCTCCCCACTTCTTTCCCCACTGCCCTTGTGCTTCTTTCAGAAAGAAAGCAACTAGAGCAGACTGTAAATGACAAAGTCGACTCAGGAAAAAAAAAGTGTTTACCACAGTCATTAAGAAAGAGGCAGATAAAATGAGTGAAAGATACACTGCTACTCTTTTCAGTGCCCATTTATTTTCTTCCTCATCATTTTCCTTTTGTCCAGATTAGTGGGTGATAAGAAGAGACCCTTCTTTGCATTTGCTTTGTTCTCTGCCAGACACCAAAATACACTGCTTTGTAATAGGACCATCAGGATAATTTTTTCAAACTTCTTTGTGATAAAGCCTTTCAGAAGGGTACACTCATCTGAACATCAGAGATGAGTTTGCCTTTTAACTCTTTGGATTGAGAAAGGCCAGAAACCAAGGCTATGTGACTTTGCCTTATAAATGTAGATTTTAAAGGCAGAAGGAAATAGCTGGAATAAACACAGACCACTATGGGTCTATAGTAAAGCTTCCTCCACTAGGCACAGTGAGGAGGGAGCATGGGACAGGAGGCATTGTCTTCTCTTTCCTTACCAGCATAGATGGTCCATTGTACGCAAGGAAAATCCTGCAACAAGAATACAATCCATTTGTGCAGAATCTCCTCTGTGTTTGCACTGTCCTGGGAATTTACTCAAAACATTTAAGTTGTGCATGGATCACACTAGGGCAAACCCATGCTTGACTTTTGCACTGCAATACCTATGCTTCTGTGGGTTGACTAATAGAGACTAATCCTGACATTGCTGGACAGTGTAACTTTTGGTACTTTTGAAAGATACCTTTTCTCTGATATACCAGCTCGTCAGCGTAGAGAAATGTATGTCTGAATTTAAACCCAAGTGCAGGTATCCTTCTCACTTTGAGAACAAAAGTGATGCAACTTTTATTTTCACTGGCTTTTCTTGTTCTTCTAGTACTGACACTGGTGGAGAATACTGTCAGGCCATATAATAACTCAGGTTGAAGTCTTCAAATGGCTTTAAATAAAACATTAACATTCTTCAATAGACCAACTACTTGCAGTTAATCCCAAAATACTTTCTCTGGAAAAAAAGTGAAATTGGTGCTATTTGATGGTTATTAAGGTACAAAATTGCTGTGTCTTGGAAAGATCCTAGTTCCAGCTTTATTTTTCCCTCGAGGAACAGAGCATGTGAATAATATGACAGGTTGGTATTAATTTACTGCTCAAACCAAAATGGATTCAAAAGAGATGTGTCTTAAACCAGTTCTGGTTTTCTGATTCTAATATATAAAAATCCAAAGCGCAGTCCTTGTAATTATAGTAATCTGTGCATCTCCGTTGACCGCTCTGTTCATATCTCTGTTATTCGTCAGGCATACTGTGTTATGACAGCATCAGGACTATATCTGGGCTTTGTGTGTAGCTTATTTTGCACTTTTAGGTTTTGGGGGTTTTTTTTTGGTTCACTGTCTTCTATGTTTTCCTGAGCACATTATCATCATTGCACGTAAAGACTCATGTTTAAAAAGCTGAATATAAGTCCTCTGTCAGTTCAGTTTCCAACTCTGGAAGCCTGGGAATGGGGGAAAGACTGGGGAGACTGACAAGACTTAAAAAATTGAAGTACTCTAACTACATGGTTCTTCATGTGAGCTGATGACTTGCAGCTGCTACTGATTGTTGCTGGTATTGTGAGTACTTGGCACTTCTCATAAGTGTCATTGTTGATCCAATCCTTCATAAGTGAATAATTTTAGATTTTTTTTTGGGAGGAATAAGATAATGACAAATTAATGTTAAACATATCCATTCCATGTTAGCCCTCCAGATGTCTCTTTCTCTCTGACCCAATGTAGATGGAAGAGCTCCAAGACCCAAAATGCAGCTAAATCCATCCTGTTTTCATGCAACTGGGTGTCAGTACCCTCTTTCTTTTTTGAATCTTCCTTTCAACTTCCTCAGCTTACTACCTCATCAGAATCAATCACTTTCCAATGAGCTAGTCAGATTCCAATGCAGTTTGCCAAAATTTTATTATCCTGCTCTCAGTTACAACATGCAATTATTTATTCAAGTTTCTACTGCTCCCACTTTGATGGAATTGGGTGAAGGAATCTCTTTCTGGGAGCCTAAGGGAGCTCTGTAATGAGAAACAGTTGCAGGAAGGTGAGTAACCCTTTTGCTTTGCAGAGTTTGCAATATGAGGAGAAAGGAAAAAGCACATGTGGTCCCTCTTTATGTTCCAGCATCAGGGAGAAGAAATTAATGCAAATACCAGCTTCCACATGTATTTCTTGGGTTTATGGATAGATTCTTTTTTTTTTCCTAATTGGGAGTAAAACAATTATCCTTTTTGGGGTATTACAGTAACATTCACAGTTGAGGGCCAGGCCCTTAGTAAGCACTGTAGAAACAAATATAAGACAATATTCTCTGAGAGAGTTGGGTATTACAGTAGAAAGTGCTGTAATACATAGCATTGCAACACTGCCTCTGTTGAACATTAAAATTCCTCATGCAATGTTCACTGGTTGGATTTCTTGAGAATGGGATTTACAAAAGACAGCATCTTGAATGGGGAACTCACTGAACATGTCATTAAGAAGCACAGAGGTGATGCAGACAGCCTTAGCCGTCCTACTTAAAGCTAGTAAGGCATCCATGTCTTGACTGCATTAAGCCTTCCCCTGGGGTGAGGCACCTCAGGTAGCTCTGCCCACTTCCTTAAAAAATGGTAGCAAGAAGACTTTGTCATAACTGAAAGATGGAATGCTTTTCATGCGGTGTGAGAGCTCTTCCGAGATCTTCATTTGTTTGATTTGATATGTCGACTGAGATTTGATTTACTTGTATCCCAGATGTTAACTATTAGACTAGAAAATTATACGCACCTTCATTCTTTGCCTCAGTGAGAACACAGTCATTTACATGAGGTTTCAACAACGAAGACAGAGATACATCACAGGGTACCTAATAGTTTGCTGGCCTTGAAGACAGTGAGCGGTCCAGAGGTTTTTTGCACATGCTCCTAGTACTTTGGTACCACTGGCGTTCTGTGACCCAAAAATGCATGTCACAGGACTGCCAAAGCTACCATGTTCCTTTGTCTACGTCCATAGAACTCTTTCAGTCAGACAAATGAAGGTTTGAGTTTGCTGCGCCAAATGACTTTAGCTTGTGCCCATGCTGCCTGTAAGGCTGCCCATCAAACTCATTTACCTTCATAGGTGCAGGGAAAAGTCAACTGTTGCCCATCGGGCTCAAGCAGACTATGAACTAACACAGGGAAAGAGGCACAGCCTGGGACTCGTGTTCAGCTCCTGGAACAAACTCAGCATAGTCATCAAGCTGTTACTTCCCTGGATCTGCTCTGGCTGGGCTGTATTTTGGAGATTATTAATGAGGCTTGTACTTCCCGCAGTGCCTGAGGGCAGTGCATGTGCATGGTGTGGTCCTTCCCATGCTGTCGCAGGAGCCACAGACATATATTACAGGTACTCCCCATCCTCCTCTGACATAATGGGCTACATGCTGTGGAAAGGCTGCCTATGCCTTCATTAGCTGTGCAAGCAAAGCAGCACACTGCAGAGTCCTTTTATGCTTGCTGCTACAGTGGCACCATTGCTTTTCATTTACATCTGCAGGAAAAGGCCAGGGAAGAAAGTTTCTGGCTTGCTAGTAAGACTTGTAGACACTCTAAACTGCCCCTCGAAAATTATTCTACCAGAGAGATTCTAAAACTGAAGCCACCTCCTTTTTCTTACTCCCATGTGTGTTCACATCTTGAATTAACTCAGTGTTTCAAATAAACCCATAAGACAGATAATGAAGCATGCACTTATGTATGCTAGCAAGAAGTGGAAGAGCAAAACAAGCAAATTTGTAAGTATGCCACCTATATTATTTTAAAGCAATAAGCGTTTCTTGTTAAAACTGTTAGGCATGATGAATCTAATTCCTATGCTATTTTATTGGGAAATTAGGAATTTAATGGGCAAAGGCTGCTTTTCAGTATATAAAATAGCCTGAAGTAAAGTGCAAAATGAAAGGCATGTCAGTCAATCCACTATAGTCTTCAACAAAGATCAGAAAACAAAGATGAAAATAATGATACTCACCTTAAGTCTGTTAAATGCAGCCCTCAGGATCTGTGTTTCTCTCTTGCTTTCAGGAACAACTCGTATGACTTTATCACTGCCAATAACAGAACATTGAATTGACACCTTAATGCTCTTTGCAGCAGCGCAATGCAACAGTAAATAGGTTCAGATAGATACTGTACTTTTACTCTTTTTCAATATCTGCAAAATGTTGGGTGAACTGGAGCTCTGCTTCTAAAATTGCTCCCTGGTTATGCACTTACATGGAGATGATTTGCTTTTTACAGGTTAGGGTGTCAGCTTGACCCCCTATTTCTGTGTAAATGCTTTTGTTCATTCCTTCTAATATAAAACATTCAGGCTGACATCTTCCATACTGAATGTCTGTCTCAGATCAAAACAATTTTGTTCTTTTCCAAAACAATCTTTTTCTGAGGACAAGATTAGGTAAGGTACATTGCTTTTGTACGTTTAAACATTTAATGGGCTTTGAAGAGCCCACTGTTCTCATGTATTAAAGAGGGGACTTGACTTCAGAAGAGAGGTGACCTTCATATCAGGGAAATGCCTTTTGCTTTATCCATTAAAGCTTGCACAAATTTTGTGAAGAAAATAGCTATTTTAGATAATAGCAGGTTCCAGATAATAGCAGCTCATTTTATGCACTTTCTTTAGCAGATCTCAATGAACATAACTTTGCAAAGATGACACAAGAAACCAAATAGCAGTCCTTTCAATGACCACCATCCATGTCATGAACAATGGCAAGCTGGAAACCATAGGGTTTTTTCCATATAGGGGGTAATGATGCACCTAAGACATCATCATCATATCCCATACACAAGAGGAATTAAATAAATTTTTGTGGCCAGTGTTAATTCCAGCATTTTCCTACATTCTGAGCTTTTGAATTTGCACTGTTGATAATCACTGCTTCTCCTCTTCCAAGAGATCCCAGAGGTTGTGCATTTCTTTATTTCTACAGTTCCATCCACTAGCCAGAACCTCCCTTAAAAAAATTTCTTTATCTCCAGTTTCCTCATTATCTGGTAATTTTATGCAGTAGAATTTCCTTTGTCGCTAGGAGAAGTTTGTCCCTTAAATGTATTGTGAACTCTCCTACCTTCCTGAAGCTTCTGAGTCTGATCAGAAGATATATGATCAATTAGAAGCAACACTGGTGAGTGTGCATGTGCCAGCCTCACTGTTTTAGGAAGGCTCCCAGGCTGCTGCTGTCCTCAGCGAGCAGGCAACTGGTCTTGCCTTTGGTGTTCTGCAGCTACAGCTCTGGTAGGACTCACTTTTGTTGCAAGAGCCCTTAATACATATATAGGTAACCATTAAATATTGTCAGTAGGTGGTTCAGAAGAATGCACTGGTTGTTGGGTTTACTACTAAATACTGAATTCTGAAATGGCTTACTCCACCTCTTTTTGGCACTCCTTTTCCCTTCCCCCATTCTTCTTTAGTCTTTTCTCTCCAGTCAACATCTGCTCCACTTGGTTAGCCTTTGATCCTTCTTTCTGTCTGAGCCCTTCAGTTTTGGTTTTCACCCTTCTTGAGTTTTTCCTGCAGACAGGTCCCAAGCCTTAAAACTCCTCAATCTTCCAACAGCTTCATAGCCTTAAAGCTTTCGGTCCAGTTAAACTCCAGGTTATGGCTGCAATAACACCGATGTACCCAGATATGTGGGCCTCAGTCCATTCTGCTTGGCCGCTGTTGACCTTACTTGACAAACGTCTATGCCTAAGCAGGTAGATTTCTGAAAGCACTCTTGTTATGATCTGGCAGCTCTAAAATGTTAGGGGAAATTATTATGCTTCCAAACTGAGTTTAACCTCCTGTATAGGAACTTGGAGGGAAAGGAATAAGGCTCTTGGAGTACTACAACTGCTGCATCTTTATGAGAAAAATAGATGCTTTTAATTTATCATGCATGCAGCAGAAATATTCTTTCCAATTACTCATTTCTCTCAGAGTATTAAATTGCTCTTAGAAGGAAATGGGTATAAAGAAGTAGTGATTGCCCAGGACATGTGAAGGTGAAGTAACTAATAACGATTCATTGGACATTTCTGGAAGGACTGGGACAATTGACATATGAAAACCAGATTTTAATGAAATAAGTAGCTAAGCATGTGTTATGCAGCTGTAATGGAATTTTGAAGGAACAGATATCACTTAGGTACAATCTTGAATTAATACACATCACTTCAAAACGTCTTGGATTAGCTCAGCAACTCTGTCATTTCCCATATGATGAAAGACCTGCCTTAAAGAGGAAGATATTGGTGCTGTGACAGATTGATCATTTGACACATTGTTGGAAAATGCCTCAAGCTGTGGCTAGGTCTGCTGCTGGAGATCTTATAGGCAGCAGTTCAGCATACCTGGCACTGTTAGTATTTTATGAAAGGATGGTTAAGCCATTATGACAAGGCAGTTTATTTTTTTTTATTTTAATTTTTTTATTTTTTGTGCATAGAAAATGCAGGAATACAAAAAATTCCCGAAAACTATCTGCTAGCACACTTCTATAGCAAGCCAGCCAGTGGATATTCATTATATGTTCTTCAGAAAAGCAGATACCAAATCTGGATTTACTCCTGATATCTACCAGTCAAAGAACATAGTCCTAAGGTTATTTTTCAGCTTTACAGTGTTCCTATTTACATTTCAAACTGAAGAAATCAAACTATTACCTTAAACACTATGCAAAGTGATAGGACAAGTGGTAATGGGTTCAAATTTAAACAGAGGAAGTTTAGGTTAGATATAAGGAGGAAGTTCTTTATTGTGAGGGTGGTGAGGCACTGGAATGGGTTGCCCAGGAAAGTTGTGAATGCACCATCCCTGGCGGTGTTCAAGGCCAGGTTGGACAGAGCCTTGGGTGACATGGTTTAGTGTGAGGTGTACCTGCCCATGGCAGGGGGGTTGGAACGAGATGACCTTAAGGTCCTTTACAACCCTAACTATTCTATGATTCTATGATAGCGTTACTGGATTGTCAGGTATGGTGTACCGTACAGTATGTTGCAGTCACTCCTTACTGCTTTGGAAAAAAGACATTTATTATTAACATCAGGCTTGCTACTTCAGTGGGTTTGTCAGAACCTTAAATTTATAGGTAAGTTATCATTTTAATTGAGGTATTGTGTGAGTTGCATAGGATTCTGTTTGGAAATTACTCCTTATCTCTTAAAGATAGTAGTAAATGGAAAAACCTGTTAGTAATTTGTGAACTCCAAGGACAGGGATGCAAGGGACTACAGAGGCGTATTCAAATCATACTGAAGAAACAAGACTGCAGTTTGGTTTAGTTTAATGTCTGCACTAGAAATTTCATAAATTTCCTATTCAGAAAAAAACAAAAATTGCCTGAAAAAGGGCCTGAAATCAGCTTCATGTGTAATACTTCCACTGTTTACTTTTCAGGTTTGATGGAAAAATTTTCTGTTAAATACAGTCTTCTTTCTTTTTAGGCCTTACTCCCATTTTAAGTTTTGACTTTATCTGTGTGTGAATAAAAACATCTTTATAGCAACAGATGGAAAAGCAACAACAGAAAGTTCTTTTGAGGAACTTCTGTGCACCCTGTGCATCAAGAATGTCTGAGTTGCAAAACTGTAGTTCACTTTTTACTTTCTTATGTTTTCTGATCAAGGGCAAGATGATAAGGGTGGTAGTGGGTTGTATTTAAACCACAGAAAACCTGTAGTGTTGCTGGGAATGCAGAATGTATTGTGGGTACTGACATGACAGAACAGTGGCACATGCAATGTGTCACATCAGTGATGAATCATACATTATCCTGTGACCTCCTCTGTGCCAATGAATCCTTTCATCCAGGTATGGTACTGGTGCACTATTTGTATGCCCAATGAACTCAGTTGGCTGAGATTTAGAGACTTGTCTTCCTATTTTGGTTATAAAATATGAGCCTTTACATTCAGATATTGTGATGGGAATGTAATGCATAATAGATGTTCTGTGTTGCTAGTAAAAAAAAACATTAAAGTTGAAAAAATAGTTCTAAGATTTTATTGGAAGCAGCTCCTTTAATTTGCTGCTTTGCTTTCTTCCTTTGATTGGACTTCTGAAATTTTTTATCTTTTCATGCAAAGCACACAGATTTATACTCAATGCAACTTATGTTCAGAAAAAGCTCAGTTTTGCTTGTGTTTCCTGGGCCATCTGCACAGTAAACTCAAGAATTGGCAAACTTACAAAACCAGTTGTTTGTCTGAGCTCAGGTCAAAACACTGAAAGTTTGCCTGTGAACATTCTCTGAAATCCAAATGACTTATTATCAGGCTTCCTTTGCTTTTGATCCTCTTGTAGAATGATGTGTTTTCCTAATGATGCAGAATCTCTCATTAACTTCAGGAAACAGGATATAAGGATAAGTCAATTGACTCAATTTATGGGTATAATAAAGCAGGCCCTATTACCTTTGGCAATCAAGGCAAGACAAGGTGAAACACAAAGTTGTAAACTTATTATGACAAATAACAGTATTTACCTGCAAATACAGAGTTAATACACTGTGGTTTTAAAGCAGAATTTGAGGCATTAAAATCTGAAAATAATAGTTGAGGTCTATTGTTTAATCTGTCATCCTAGAATATCTCAGAATTAATTCAAAGCCAGAAATATCTGTTACGAAGGCATGATGAACTGCAAGAATTTCTTTAAGTATTTCCTAATGTCTGCTCTGTATCTCCTTTTGGCCTTTCCAAGTCAGTGTTAACAGCTGGGGCTTTTTTCTTTCTTACTTGTAATGTAATTAAAACCAAATTTAGCAGGAGAATAGAAGTTTTGTCTGCTGAAGACCTGTTAGTTTTTAGGAAGGTGATTGGCAATGTACACAGCTGTTCCTGACAATTAGAAAGTTAAAACAGGGGAACAAGGGAAAGAGGCTGAATTTATCAAATATGGTTTCCTTTGTATGTCAGTGAAAAGAAATCACTGGACTGGCTAGATTTCTTCATGCAGTGTGCATAAATAAAAATCCTTTGTACATGCTGCATTACAGAAATCACAGAGGAAAATTAATAACTTCCCAGAGAAATCAATGCAGTAGATGCTTCCTAACTACAGGGAACACAGTAGTAGGTAAAGAAAACCTTGGCAACTGGGATTTAAGTTATACTTTTTTGCCTTAACAGGAAAAGAAACACTTTTAATTTCAGATGGAATATAGACCAAAACTGGCAGAGAGATGCTGCCTATACATGCAATTAAAAGTTGCCCCTTTTTTATAGCTATGTGCAACTAAGTTAAAAATTATGAAAAGAAGTCTTGTACTTGTGCATTAATTAAGTCTCTCGTGGTGCAAATATTGCCAAAGAAGGAAAATGGGACAGTACTGAAGGAAATGTGTGAAGCAAGTTGTCAGTCATTGGTACTATTCCCTAATACTGAACTATGGTGCCCAGGAACAAGTCTGTGTTGAGCTGCTCTGACTCTGTATGTGTCATTATTCTGGGGAATATTTAACATAGGGCCTTAACCACCTGCAGCACTTTCTGTAAGGACAGATGTGTTCATCTGGGTGCCTCATGTCCAAATTCACTTCAAACAATAATACTTCACTTGTTGGTTTTGACTTGTTCAAAATGTCTTCTGTGGTATGATGCAGGGAGCCGATATGCTAGGGAGAATGATGTGAGTGACCCTTACATACCATTTTTATGTTTGTTTGTAAAGTGCTTCTGAATCTTAAGGAATTGTAAGTGCTAAATGCAAGGCATCATGAATATTATATAAATGTATGTTCATTAGCATTAAAAATTCAGAAACAAATTTCCAGTGCCAGCATTTACTCTTATGTTCGGTTACTCAAAAGGCAAAACTAAAGTAAAGAACTAGCAACACCATTCCCATACCAAGAAAAACACAGCATTTCGAGACAAGGGGTTAAGGAAGTAGACTCGACATTGTGAACATTTTCACTATCCACTTTGTACAACTGCTGGATAAAATTATCTTGTAAGCCCATTTACCATGTCTTACCTTGCTCTTTCTCCCTTGATATTTGTGCTACACTTCTGAATAGCTACTGGTTACTAAAGAAGTCAAAATAAAATATAACAGCAGAGACAGGGCAGCTGCTGTGTAAGGTAAATATAATAATGATATTGACGATTCTACTAACTTACTTAGTGAATAAGAATTTATCTTGGGAATAGGGATAAGTTTGTTGTCCATCATTGTTATTTCATTCATCAGCTAGATGTTGCTCTGGCAACTGGTGTGCTACTTGCCTCTCCTGGATTTAGCTTGTTTTTTGGCCAGAAACATTTGCATTTCTTTTGTTTGCTTCTTGTACTTGCTGTGAGCAGTAAGGGAAAGGAGACTGCTGCTCTGTGAGGAATCTGAAACTGAACCCCTGCAGCACCTGAAGAGCCAGAAAGCCTCCTGACTCTGTCCTCTAGGATTTGCAGTTTTCTGGGAGCAGCCCAGTCTTTAGATTCAGCTGCTTTTGAGTTTTTAAATTTGCAGGTGACAGAAACTTCCAGTGGCTGTAGCATCTGAACCTGATCTTGCAAGAGCATTCATGGTGTCTCTTTAAAAATCGATTTGTAGCTGCTGTTAAGAGAACTTGAATAAGTTTTAAGTGCTGCTTGTGATCAAATAATATCCAGAGAGGGAATAGAAATTCATATTTTCCTCCTTGCTCATGTTAATAACTAAGCCTTTTCTGCAATTGGTAAGCACATGTTGCTCCCATTCCTCTGCTTCATTGACTCTCCTTCTCATTTCAAACCTCATTTGAAACATATTTTCCCTCTCCTGTTGTTTCTTACTTAACTCTGTTACTTAGTTACTAAACACATTTATTGACAAGCACAGAGGGTAATACTGAACGGCTTGTGAACATGCGTGTTTTTATTGCTTTGTTCTCTTAGCTACAGCTGAAAAACAAGAAAAAACATACATTTTTAGGTATAATATTCTGATGTGTCTGCAAGTTAAATATGTGAAGTTTCATGAATCTTATCAAAATCTATTAATCTTTTTTAGATTTAGGTATTTTGCCAACATATTCCCTTTCATCTTCTATGTTTTGAAAACAGCATACTAAAAAACCCACAAGCTTACTGACTTTCCCCCTGTATGGGAGGTCAGAATCAGACCTAAAGGCCTAATAAAACAAAAATAAACACCCTAAGCTTCCTGGGAGAGTTTCTGGTGATTTCAATGAGCTTTGGATAGACTCCTCAGTGGTACCAGCGATATAGGCAATACTCAGTTTTAGTGTGGTATAGACTTCTGGGGAGGAGCAGGATGAAGGCTGGGATTTGAGGAGTCTAAGGCTGTTAAGGGAAGTTCAATGGATGGAATTTGGGGTCTGAGACATC
This sequence comes from Coracopsis vasa, assembly GCA_026283785.1. Lineage (NCBI taxonomy): Eukaryota > Metazoa > Chordata > Aves > Psittaciformes > Psittacidae > Coracopsis > Coracopsis vasa. Next base: position 16,761 of record JANHGB010072649.1, read on the forward strand.
ACAGCATTTGATTTGAAAAATCATGGGAAATCACCTTCACAGTGTGAAGGTGAGCTTTGGGTGAGAGCTTAGTCATGTAAGAGCAACAAGTGCTCTGAAGGAGTTACTTAGGGAAAAGGGACTCAATAAGTTTCAGGGCATGCGTCTTTGTAGAGTCTGTGGTTGTGGTTGGGCAGGTATACGGTTCTGTTTGTCTTTTTCAGCCTTTCTGGGGACCCTGTTTTTTTGATCTGTACTCATTAGAGCAAAGCTCTCTTCTAGGAACATCTGCTGGTACAGAGAGGAACAGGCAGCAGCACTATGCCATACGCTTTCCTGGGCCACAGTGGCAGAAGCAGTTGGCTGTGAGAGCAAAAGCCATTCAGACTAGGTCCTTATCTTGTTAGACACAAAGAAGGTAAGCAGTATATCACTACAGGCTGTTCCTACTTTGTTGCTTGAGTCTCTGGTCATGTGTAAACAACACAGGAAAGTTTGTAAGACCTCCCTAGAGAGTGTGTAGTTCTCATTTAAGCTAACAGTTGCTTGGTGTGTATAATGGTGATAAAACCATCAGGATAGAACTGAAAATGTATATAGCAAATGTCAACTTTAGGCATATATATCTCTTTTTAAAGCTGTATATAAGAAAACCCCCTCAACAGAGTGGGGGATCAAGAGATCAACAGATCCAAGCAGTGTTTGTAGCAGCTGTAGGTGGTTGCTGAGTAGCCAACATTTATATTTCACAAAGTCAGTGCACACTTGAAAAAGTTCACTGCACATTCATGTGTCACTGCATGTTTTTATGGCCCTGCTGTGCATGCAGAATTGTTTGTTTTCTTCAAATAGAAAATAGCTTGGACCTGACTAGCACTGCATAATAGCGTAGACTTGTCTTCTAACATCTGGTTCCTTTCATACTGTAATAGACAAACAGCTAAACATTCAGTGGCTTAATTTCTTTTTCTTTTTGTAAATCTGAGGCATTCAGACGCTTATCAGATCCTGACGGGCTTGCTGGTTTTACTTAGGCAAAATCACTATTGACTTTGAAGCCCATATCAGCTTTGTTTAGCTAATGAGCTCTGACTTGAGAATTTGGCCCCAGATTCCTTTTATAGATAAATCATCTGGAGCACTCACATAAGCAAACTGACTACTTATGTTTCCAGTATTTGGGGGTTTCATAGCATGAAGAGCATCACAGAACTGGATGACCTTTCTCACAATCCTTCAATTTCAAATTGGGATTGGGAATTTGAAACAGAGATTTATATAAAAATGCAATCTTCCTGGCAGGAAAATGCAGTAAGTTCAACAACTGCATACCCAGCAACACTCCCACAGAAACAGATAGCATTAATGTCAGAATTCAGCAGGGGCACAAATGACAACCAATAGTAGGAAATAGTGCTGTGCGATCAGACCTTTGAGGACTTACATCTGCAAAACATTATCTAACATGTGGGCAGCTACACAGGTGTTATAAAACTGCTGGTGTTGAGGGACTATTTGATTAGCTAATTACCCTTATAAAGGGACAACTTAATCTGCGTGGAACTCCCCCAGCTGAAAACTCATTTTGTCATTCTATTTTCAAATTTTCTCACCACAAATTGCAGTTAATTGGAAATTTAGAAGAAAAGAAAGAAAAAAGAAAGAAAAAGAGAATCTAATTTGTCAATAAAAAAAAATCAACTTTTAAAATTCCTCCCTGGTGGTCTGGTATTATTAAATATTCTCCTTGATTTTTTTTTATCTTGGTTTATTGGAGGGAGAAAAACAATTATCTGTAAACATAATTTTTAATGCATGGTAATAAAAATAAATGGTACAGCTCTGCTGCTACTCACCTAAATCTTCTTCCCTGGTGGTCTAGTGGTATTAAATAATCTGTTCCACATGTATTCATCATTTGCTGACAGGAAAAGGAAAACTTTTTACATTTTATTGTCCACAAAACAAACACAATGTGAGTTAATCAGGTGGGGACGACTTTTCTGAGGGTCACTCAAGAAACAAAAGAAACCTTTTACTTTCCCAGCTGGTGTAATTTTAGCTCTCCTAATTTACATGACAATTAGCATGAAACTAGAAAAGCAGAAATTATTTCCAGAATGCCCTTTGTATTCAGTTCTATTTTGGACAGATAATATTTGTTATGGTTTTATTCTTTTCTGCAACAAATTAGCCAAAGTAATGAGTGTTTGCCACAAATTATCTCATTGCTGATGAGTCATTCCTTTGCTTTAGGATATTACTGTCTGGTTTACACTCATGCGTAATAATTTTTTATGTAAATCTCACAATGCTTTACTAAATTAGATAAGCAAACATTATCCTTCCTATTGCAAAGACTGATAAACTCATAGGTGATTGTGTGCAGTGTGGACCTGCCTGCAGCTGTGTGGCAATTTTATGACAAAAGAGGAAAACAGAACCCCAGTCTCCAGGTCTTCCATCTTACAGATCTCTAGTGTCTTCTACTTCAAAAACATGAAGATTTTATTCTGCAAATGCCCTTAAAGGAAATAAGCTTTTGGCAATGACAGTTGAGTCCTCATCAGTTCTTATTAATCTTCTTTTCTGGCGTTTGTGCAGTTTTTAAAAACAATGCTGGGGAATTTTCCCCTTGACTAGTTTTAAGCAGTGTGATGTCATTGTGTGTTTACTCTCCTCTCAGAGAAGAGAGACCAAAACCAGTGATTTTTTGGACAGGGTGTTATATGTATTAATACTGAATTTTGACATTTCTGCACTGCTATGATTTTGGTTTTGGCATAAAGTCCAGTAACATATCTTAGAGATTTATCTGTGCTAACTGATGATTCTTTTCATTTTCTAAAACAATATATATGATTTACTTATTAAATACAAGGCGATATTATTAACATATAAATCTCAAGTATTATACAGGGTGTATACTTCATATGACACATTGGGGATGTTGACAGAAACTGCTTCATTTCCTTTGGGTTGTTTGATGCAGTTTGGACATTGAAAACAGCAGTGGGCAGAAAATGCATTCTGGATCATTTCACAAAAGCTAGTACAGGGGCTGCTTTTTCCTAAAAAGCCTGTAAATAACAAGACCGTAATAGGCTGCTACGAGATGCAATTTTGATCTCATTATGCTGTGAAGGCTTGATAACCCAAGAGAAGTAAAGCACCAGAGGGGAGTAGATTCCCTATCGAAGTAATGTTAAAAGTAAAAAATTGTTCCAAAGGGTTCACAGCCCATTCTTGGTAAGCACAAATATTTTTGGTTTAAACTAGGAAGATGTGTACATTTGTTTTTAAACATGAATTGCTTTCATCTCAGAGGTATAAAATAATTAACTTCAACTCTGATAAAATCTGTAGCTTGTAATTGAAAACATATGCATTGTGGGACCAGTGGAATGTTTCCAGCCAAGCTGTGTGTGGCAGAAAGGAATCTCTACAGAGCTCAAAGCATTCCTGGTTTTATGGTAAATGTCTCTCTCTCCTCACTGAATTCTTATTAATCAGTTTTATTTACATGGCATTGTAGTGATCTACTGAAGAATAAAATGTTTTAAAAACATTTTGAAGGAGACATAAGAGTCCATGAGGGAACAGACTTTAATTTAGCAGTGAGTTCCATTATAAGCGACATTCAGTGATAAACCTGTAAAAAACCCCAAACTTCTTATGTATGTATGCATGTATGTATGTATGTGTTTATTTTCTACTGATGTTGGAGTGACTTCTTGGGAAACTCCCTTATAGTGGAGTGATGAATGACTTGTGTGGCAATGATAAGAGTATATTTTATTAGGACATAATATTTGTTAACATTAACTACATTGACTATATTATAAAAGCTTTTTTATTAAACCACTGCTCTCTGGGGCATGTAGTTCCCAGGAATAGTAAGACAAACTAGAGTACTGTCTTTGGGGCAAATGTCACACCGTTAAAATTGAAGATTGAAAACAAAAAACTAATCTAAAGCCATTACTTTTCTCAAACAAATGTCTTGTTTTTACCAAAATATTACTTTTTATTAAATATTTTTTTTTAAAAGAAACTGACAGCTTCTAGATATTGTGAAGTTCTCAGTGACAGTCTGTTGTCATTTTCCCAAAATGCTCAAAGATATTTCATTTATTTCCTAATGTGGTTATCTATAGTACCATAGGATTGTTTCAGTGTTAATCCCTGTAGCATTCCTCAGAAGACAATCTTTCTGTAGTTACATGGGAAAAAAGTTCAGTCTGGGTTGCAAAACCTTCATAAGCCGGAACTAAATGTGTGGTAGCTTGCCTATAGTAACTCCCATGACTGTGGCTGCTGTTGCTGTGGAGCTATCAGTAGTCTTATTAGATAGTTCAAAGCAAGCTCAGGTATATGTAGGTGAATTGCAGACCTACTTTTAAGCTGTAATATAGACATGCATTCTGATTTATTTCTAAAATACCCCTTACAGTTGTGGTAAGGAGGAGGGTCTATGAATAAAGCACTGATTGCATAAATGAATACTGGAAAAATATTTAACTGTACAACAGCACACAGGCTTTGCAAATACTTAATTAGCCAGAACACATTTAAAAAACAGTGATAAAAATGGCAATTCCATTGCATAGACTGTCCCCAGAAATCTTTATGGTAGAATGGTGACTCTGCAGCACAGATCTCTAGCTTAAGGTAATTGAGAAACTAGAAGTAACCATTAAAGGTTACTATTTTCTCAGACTTCACCATAACGTGGGGTGAGAAGAGCATTTTGTTAATGAACTGTAAATTACAGCAAAGGAATGCAGTGTTTCGTTCTCTGTTATGGAGATGTAGAATACTTCTGGTCCATCTTCTATAAAGCTTTTCTGTTTTCAGATGACTCAATTCTCAAATCTGAAATCATTACTCCAGTGTAGCAGCTTTCAATACTGGAAGAATAATGTAAACAACTTCACTCTTTGAAGGTTTTTGTTTATTTGGTTGGCTTTTTTTCCTCCTAAGTCAATCTGAGGTAGAAATTTATTGTGCAGCATTCACTCTGTAGCCACTGAAAAGAACATTAGGTGTTCAGTGTTAAGTTTTATGTTTGGCAAAAAGATCTGGGCTCTGGTAAATGCAGAGATTTCCTAGAATAAAAAAAGGCTTGAATTTCAGGGTAAGAATTCATAGCTGTTCTATGAAAAAGCAGTGTCCTGAGCCCATTCAGCTCCTCCACCCACCATATCTATTTGAAGCATTACATTTCTGTAAAAACCAAAATAGATTCTTCACTACAAACAAGCATGCCACCTACCCTTGTGCTAATATGTTCTAAAATACCAAGAACTTATACACTAATTAGAATGAAAATACTATTATTCTAATATGAGCAGGAATCTAAAGGAAGCTAATGGATGTTCAGTTTGAAACAAACAGAAGAAATCATTTTCCACACAAAAGAAAGTAAGCAGTGGAATTCCTGAACTCAAGGTTTAGATTTAGTACTGAACATGCAAAAAATTCATTATGATTCAAAAAACTGTTAGACAATTTTCTGAGAGAAAAATATTAAATATGAATTTACTGCTATGGTTCAGAAAGTCCCCAAAGTACAGATTGCCAGGAGATGAAAGACTATTCTGGAGAAATACCAGTATATGACATATAATCCTTCCTTATTGGCCATAACAGAAGGTAGGATGGGGGATGAGACAGATTTTTGTATGGCTGTTCTTCTGTTGATACACAGTTGTAATATCATTACTTTGACAGCACTACTGCTTCGTCACAGAGTAATTCTTACAGTTGTTAGTCCGTTTGGCATCTACACTAATATAAAGGACATTGGTCTTCATAGTTAAAGATAAGAATCACAGTAGTCATTATTTATACGCATTACTTTTATTTCTGTTATTGCCTCCTTATGTGACTTGAGGGAATTCTTCAGCTTGTGTGCCTCTGTTTACCCAGCTTAAGAAACTGGTTTTGAGTTTTCATTAGCTGAGTGTTAAGATTTTTATTTCTCATTGTGCTCCTTAATTTTCATTTTCATATTTGCATTTATTTTGCAAAGTGGGAGAGCTGTGTAAAAACAAGGATGAAGAAGGGTGATACATACTGGGAAATCATCCCCCTGCAGGGATAAAAAGCGTTTTGGGAAGGGAAACTACAGTTATAAGCTGTAAATCTGAGGAAAGTATAATTAGCATCTGAAAGCCTTTCAAGCAAAACCAGTTGTATAGCATTAACTTAACTGCCATTATGCATTATAGCATTACATTGACATGCTCGTAATCGTATAGAATCAAGACAATGATACATAAATTATTTATCAAAACTTCAGGACTTTTAGTCATCTCAGCATATGATACTATCCTTATTCAGGGCAATCATGAATCAAAATGTGAAGTTTCTTGTAGTTTGGAGTCTTGTCGAGGGAAGAATATACTTGTGGATGTACGACAAGAGAGGGGACTTGGTGCATTAGAAGCTCTGACAGTCTTTGTTTTGAACTCATTGGTGAAGCAGTTTGTGCATGCATGTGTAGTGATTTAAGCCCAGTCAGAACCACACAGCCATTTGCTCACACTCCCTTCTTTCCCCTTCCCTGTCTAGGTGGGATGAGGAGGAGAATCAAAAGAATGTAAACCCCACAGGTTGTGATAAGAAAAGTCCAATAACTAAAGTATAATACAAAACTACTACTACTACTAATGATGAGGGAAATAACAAGGGGAGAGAATATAAAACTAAAAGGGGAAAGGAAAATAGCAATAAGCACAAGTGATGCACAAAACAATTGCTCACCACCCACTGACCAATACCCAGCCTGACTCGGGCAGTGATCTGCCCTTCTAGGTGACTCCCCGAATTTATATACTGAGCATGATGTGCTGTGGTATGGAATACCCCTTTGGCTAGTTTGGGTCAGGTGTCCTCTCTCTGCTACCTCCTGGCTTCCCGTGCGCCTTCTCACTGGCAGAGCATGAGACTGAAAAGTCCTTGATCAGGGTAAGCATTACTTATCGCCAACTGAAGCATCAGTGTGTTATCAGCATTGTTCTCAAACTAAAGTCAAAGCACAGCACTGCACTAGCTACTAGAAAGGAGAAAAATAACTGTTACAACTGAAACCAGGACAGCATGGTATCTTTTAAGTGCATAGTTGAATGGGAGCCTTCTGTTCTTTAAATAGTTAACATACATTAAGACTTTATCTGTAGCAATGGTAATTTTCCTAAAACAAACAAGTCTGCTGTCTGTGTATATGCTGGAACACATACTCATCCTCAGAACATGACAAAAGTAAAACCTTGTTAGATACACAGAAGCCAGAAAGAAATCTAAATGAGTCTCTGTTTGGAAGAGTAATATGAGCTGTGACACTGAAATGATCCCAGCTTGCAGACCTATGGGTAGGAAAGCTTATAGTGCCAGTATCATACTCTGCCCCATTTCAGATCTGGAGGCTGGTGGAGTTGTCATGAGAGCTCTGTGGCTTCGAAGAATGGAAACCAGCCCTTCTACCCAGTGCAAATGGGTAAGAGCTTAGTCCTTAATACTCAGAGAACATGGTGAGAGTATTATTATTGGAAAGTGATATTCAAGTCAAACCATTGACTAGTTACATCCAAGGCTTGCATTATGTCTATCAAGTTGCTGTGTGGACTTGGAAGAAAGGACTGTGTCTGTGAGGTTCATTCTTGAGAAGAAATTGAAGCTCTTCCCTGTGGAAGGATTACATTCAGCAGTTGTAACTAATAAAAGCAATCAGCTGACATCATGAGACCACCTTGACATGATTTTCTTAAGCTATAACGTAGGTTCAAAATTGAACCTATCAAATACTGTTTTGCATTATCCAGATACCTTTCAACAAAAATAGCTTTCAACAACACTATACAAGTGCTTTCAAAACCTAGTGCACAAAACCAAATAATTCTTTCTGTTGGTATTTGCCTTGTTGTGTTCCACCACAATGGAATTGTTAATTCATCTCTTGTCTGGCTCTTCCATAAGATAGTAAATGTAGTACCCTGTCCTTCTAAGTCTTTCCTAAAATGCCAAAATATTCAATAATTCCGTAAAAAATGTTTTGTCTTTAGAACTAGAGTGAGTTTTACCTTTGGAGTAGTCCTGTGTGACATCTTTGATGCTGTTTCTCAAGGAACTGCTGAGATTTATATTTCATGCCTTGTCTGTGAAACACTGCTACAATAGCCTCAGAGAAGTGCACAGCCTGTGTTGTAATAATAATGAGGCTGTGTTCCTCAGAAAAGCAGAAGACCATCCTTTTCACACAGGATATTTGATATGGTCTGAAATAGAACTGATTGCCTTTTGTTACTTAATATTAGTAAATTAATATTAGAAGTCAATGTAGTTAAACATTCTTTGTTATGTGAGATTCAAATGAATACAGATGGAGGTATTGAGAATGAATGGTGAGGACTGGCTGGTTAAGATGAATATAAGTGCTGAATGTATACAATAGCTTTGGGCAAATGGAATGTAATTTTGTATGATCAAAAGGTCATAAAATATGCCAGAGTGTATATATATATATTAAAAAGTATTTAACTGATGGGTTGGAAAATGAGCACAGTAATAAAGTGCAGAGAAATCTTTCTAGAGAGAGTAGAATTGCTCTTCCAATCTACTGGCCATTATCTTCTTCCAGTGCAGAGAGCAGAGGCTATGGTGGTGGAACCAGCTAGCTACCTGTTTCCAAGCGTGCATTTGTCTCTGTAGCTGCAAGTCATGTACAGCTCTCACAGCCACCCAGGAGAGCTACTTTATCAGTGGCTTCTTACCTTTGTTATACTTACACTGGACACAAGAGTTGCACTGTGACATTGAGTATATATTGGCTTGTTCTACGAGAACCTGCACTTCCACACATGTAAATAAGGTGTTTTATGTGAGAGGAAGAGGTGGTTATGGATACATTTTATGTGCACTGTATACTTACCCTTGAAATGTTTCAGCTAAGCTGAGCAATGTCAAACACAGGGTTGATTAGGCATATGGCAGCAGGAGAAGTAAGAGGTTTTCTGAATAGTTTTACTTTAACTCCACCTTTTTCCTGCTTCCCTCATCTGCGCCTTTATCACATTAAAGCGTATCTAAATGCTAGCTGCTCATTAAAGAATAAGTATGCCCGTGGCAGTCCATAAGCTTAGCCTGGAATTTCAGAAGTTCTGGGAGCCCAGCACCTCCAGCTGATACCAACAGGACTTGCAGGGGCTTTGCACATCTGAAAATTCAGGGCTTGTTTTTTTACCTGTCATAAGTGTGGCTGTATCTGCACTTGGGGAAAGGTGGTAAAAATGCCAAAGCATGCACTCACATGCAAATGAAGGACAATCAGGTTTTCATTCTGTTTGCAGATGTACACTTAGAATATCAGAGTGAAAATAAAATCCTTCATATTACTTGCAGTTACTTGCAATATACTGAATATATATCAGAACAGATCTGCAGGTTTACAGAGGGCTACTCCACATAAACCTGCAGCTCATGTCCTGGGGACAGGTCCTTATGGTGTGGAGAGTCTCATTATGTGCTCAGGCACTGGTTGACATAATCCTCCTTGAAGGAATGAAGTTTATAGAGACAATAGAGACAGACGGGTCTGAGATTTCAGCACTTACAAAGGGCATCAAAGCAAATAGAATTTTGAATGCAAAAAGTTGTTAAGTGTTGTGGATGGTGATCCCAGGTGTTAGCAGCTTCTTATAAGCATCCAGAATTTCTGGTGATATTTTTGGTGACTGGTAGCTATTCCCCACTTCTTTATTGTCCTTTCAGGAAAATGAGAAAATAGTGCTACACAAAATAGTAATGCTGCCTCATTTCATAGATTTTGGCTTTGTTCTTGCTTTTTAAGTAAAATGCATATGAAGAACTCTAGAGAAAGGCCCACATAGAACTGGAAAAATCTGTATCTGGAGCCACATGTTGCGTGGAGCATATAGAGAAAAAACTGCATAAGTATTCGTTTGCTGAATGAGGTGGGAATCTATTGAAAAATACTGCATGCAGTCATCTCATTAAAAGCTTTATCACAGAATGTATGGAGCTTTCTACTAAACTTTGAGTGTCTGGTTTGCTAATTTAGCATCAATTTTACGTAGCTGTGTATGTGTGTAACTACATTAACCATCAGAGGGCTTAGTGGAACTGTCCTTGCAGGAAGACAGTAACAGGGTTGTGATCCTGTGAACCAGGACATACACAATGTATAGTAACAGCCCTTTTTTGCCTTCTAAATTGTCTATGCAATATTTTCAGAAATGTTAAGCTCACTCCAAAGTTAAAAACACCCCCCTGACCTAAAGAGAATTAACACTGATTTTGTTTCAGTTAATACATTTATTTATGAAAGAAACAAGTCTGTTACTTATGCAAGCCCCTGGGTGCATTTACAAATACCAAACAACACAATTAATAACTTTTGTGTATGACACTGCTAGCCATTGGCTGTGTGAAGGATATGCCCTGCATTTTTTGAATGCTGTCAGAGAAGTTGCTAACATTAAAGGCAAAATCTCTAACAAACAAACCACAAAACCCTCAGCTCATTTTCATAAATTTACGCATAACACAGCCTTTAACTATGATGGCCTTTTTGGAAAGAAAAACAAAACCCAAAATCTTGAATTATGAGTGTTGAAGAAGAGCAGAGGCCTCACAATATTGCTGGACTGGCAAGTGTTCTGTCCCTTTAAGAGTCTAAGCTTGATTGTCGTGATGAGGCTGCGTGCTTCAGAGTAACAGCACTGTAAGTCCGCTTTAAAGGAAAATGACTGAAAAACTAGGACTTCCTTCTACAGCAAGCTTTCTACATGCTGAAATGCAGTCTGTGTTCCCCATCTTGCCAGCAGCAGTGTCAAAATAAATACTCAATATTTCTTAAAGATGTTTTAAAGTTCTATGATTAGATGCAAGTAGGCTGCAATTTTTAGTAAAGATAGTTTAGGATTGAACTGTAGATTAAAAAGTTCTAAAGAAAGAAAAATAAACAGAAGCATAAATGGTAAAAAAGTACCAAATGAATAATAAAATTTAGTGCTTTTCAATTAACTACTCAGACGATTAGTATACTAGTATGTTATATCATAAAAATCATGTCTATTCATTTTTTGTAGCCATTATATTGTCTGTGATTTACTCCCCTCAAATCATTAACAATACTATTAAAAAGGTGGATGTAGATGAACATTCTCAGTAGTGTGCAGGAAAATAATAGGATTATGGCTGAGGGTCAAGAATGAAGCTGAAAACTAACAGATTTTAGAGGGCAGAGGTGGGGAACTGAAGGGAACAGACACCTGAAAGGGAATGAAATGACGAAGAAGGAATACAGCAAAAACTGTAATCTCACTGTGCATTTTCTTACAGTAGCTACAATGCTTTTCTGTAAAGATTTCTTCTCTCTTCCCCAAAATGCTGCAGTTTAATCTTAATCCTGAACAAAACCTTCATTTTGTGAAAAGCACAGCCTTTTGAAATCACACTGCTTTTCTTTGCAATGGAAATCTGTGTGTATATAATGAAGAAGATAAATATGTGTATGAAGAAGAGTCCTTAGGGTCTTTTCTGAAGCAATGAAGCATCCTTGTTTCATGTTACAATGGCAGCTTGAGGGCAGCATTTCCATCCAGAAGAAAATGGCTGTGACTCTTCATAAATAGAGGCCTTCTTGGAAAATTAGATAAAGTGCATAACCAGGAATTTGTTAACCAAAGAGAGAAGAGGAACATCAGCAAAATGAAAATGAACCGCTAACACATAGTTGGGAAGAGGTTGCTAGTGGGAATTTCTTTGTCTGAATGGATTTTTTGCTGTATAAATACATGTGTTTTTATAATGATATTAGTTGCTAGTATTAAAATTGTCATCATATTTCCCTGGTGCTTTTCACACCTGAAAATGACAGTCCTTCACGCAGCTTAAGGATTCACTGAGTCAGAGTTTTGTGTTAATATTCAAATCTTATGCTTAGGTACCAGCTAATTAGCCCATGCATTTAAAGTGAGATAATTCTTTCTATATTGTTTTCTTTATGGTTTCAGGTAGAAAGACTGGGCTGCTACAAAAGAAGTAGTAGCAATGCTTTGCAACTGACAAAGCATGTTATATTGCAGGGTCCACAATAGGTCTTGTATGTTCAGCACCTTTTTATAAACACACACTCCACGCAAGTGCCAGCTGTTGGGAGAAAAAGGTGTTAGACAGGCTAGCAAAGGCATCCTAACTGCCTTGTCTCTGTGAAACAAGGTGGCTGGAGGTTGTGGTCTGCAGCGTAGCTGTGTAAGGAACTCTCCACCCTCCTTGACTGATACCAATAGCAGCAGAATTGTGAATGCTTACAGCCATTTTATTACATCCATTAGACCAGAGCTAACCACTCACTGGGCATGCTGGGGAGTGTGTTGTCTGCAACTCAGATACCTAGGGAAGCTCATAGGTTTTCAAGTCTAGCAATTATTTTACTTGTTTGCAAAGAGGGAAGGAAATAGGATGATACTTTTAATAGTAATTAAACCCCAAGGATAAGTCTTGAATATGAGCAGCAGCTGCTGGTTGCAAGAGCTCCTCATGCTACCTCAGGTCCTGATTCTGGACATTAGAGTCCCTTCTATTGTTCACATCCTGATTCCTGAGTGGAAGTCCAGCAGGACTTTACTCTAAGCCAGCAAATATTCCCTAGAGGAAGAATGGGCTCTTGAGTCCATGGTAAGAGAGAGAGAAAGCTGCAGAGTGAGGAATGATTGATAGCTCTTGGTGTGCAAGGAGATATATTTCCTCACTATCTGATTGTGGTTTTCTTTGGTTTTGACATGCGCAGGTTACATCTCAGTGCTTGTTTCCCAGCTCAGGCTCCCTTTGCACATATCTGAAGGAATGAAGGTGAAGGCCTTAAGTACCTGATTTTCTCATATTTCCGTAGGCTTTGGTATGTGCTGTGAGTAATTTCTTTGAGAAATATTAATTGAATTATTCCTCTGCATTCTGAGTTACAGTGTGCTTATCTCTCCAGGATCAAAACCCACCATGACTGCCCAGCTATTATTCATTTTAACAACAGGCAAAAATATGATGCAGTTATGATACATTATTTTTGTACTATTTAAGAGGAAATCATATATCTAGATAGCATAACCTGACATAACAAGAGGGAAATTTTACAAAATTTTCACCTCCACAAAAGCAAATCATATTTTCAACATCAGCACCATGATACGATCTCATTCATTGGCTGCTTCCCAGAATGCTGCAAAAGAGCCAGTCACTTCCTTAAATGTCTTTGTACAGTGACAGTTTAGAGAGGCACAGATTTTACTGGGTTATCTGGCTCTGAACATGCTCAGATAAGCCAGACAACCAAATGAAGTAATGAGTGACTAGATTAAAAGATCTCCAGAGAAGCACTTTTTGATTTTTAGCATGAATGAGATATTAATAAATATGTGCTTTGTAATGTAGTTTTCTGTGTTTTGACTGTGTTTCTTTATATGTTAAAAGTACATTAAACCCCAGTTGTCCTCATTCGCTTCTACCACAAGACTTAAGCTTTTTCCTGATTGCCAGCCCACTTGAGTTCTCTTTCTGTACCATCTCCCTTACCTATCTTCTGGCCTTCTGCTGAGTCCACCTTCTTAGTGTGCTGATACAAAGTCTGAATTAATAAACCTGAAGCCCTTTAGTACTGTTGTATAATACTATTTATTAACCATCATTCATGTATATTTGTGAGTTCTATGGTTTAATTATGCGCTCCGTAAAAGAACTACTTTCTTTTCTTTGTTGTATGGCTGCTAGCTGATCATTCCTTGAGAATTTGGGGAATTTTCTGTAATCTGTTCTTCATTGAACGCAGATTCAATGCAGTATCAAAACCAGTCTGAAACAAGGCAATTCTGAGCTTTTCCATTAATATGCTTGTTTCTCTGTAAAAGTTGAGAAAATCACAATCTTTCTTTTATTACCTGAGATGGTGGTAACACACGACAATCTTGCAAGCAAAAAGACCCCTTCTGGGAATGAACAACCTTCAGAAACATTGTATCTTGTGTAACAGCCTTATATTTGCTCCCATTGAAGCCTTTTTCCACATGTGATATATTTTAGTTTTATTCTGTTACTAGCAATACGGTATTTGGAAAATCTCCACCAAAGAACAATTCTAGCACTGTTTACCACATGCATAATGCCCTAATTTTTATTTCTCTTTCATTCTGTCTTTCATATGGTGTCCTATCCAAACATAGTCTGATCTCCCATGCACTATGAACATGAATACTTCTGCTAAAATCTATTAGAAACTTAAGTGAGTCTTCTTAGGTAGCAAATGCTGCATAAATTTGTGTATATATTTGAACATTTTATTAGTTGCCTAAGAAGTATGGGGTAAAGGGATTTTTCTGAAGGTCTATAAGTTATTTTAACTGTCTGGAATACTTGTTCTATTAGAACTATAATAGCACACATAGATTCTGAGTTAATAGTGGCAGCTTTTTGTCAACTTTCGTAATGTGAATTATGTCTCATAACCGACATAAAATCTTGTTAGTGTATTCTGAATAGGGCATGGATAGAATCTGTTCTGTTCATATAAAAATCCAGATACTGCTCCAAAGAGACTGAAAAGAAGACTTGACAATAGTGAAATAGAGACTTGGCAAAAATTCGATGTATAAACAACCAAATGGAAGAAGCCTAAAAGCCTTATTATAATGATTGGAATATCTCAATAGATACAAATACCTTTTGGATCTTTCAATGGTCAGGTAACATCAATATTAAGTATTGAAGTTTGCTTGAAAATAATCTTTTAACAGCAGGTAATAACACTGTTTAGGTTGAGAGGGAGCTCTGAGCTTACTTTAGAGCTCCAGTATTACTGAGGCTGGCATAGTGTCATTATATAATTGCATCCAGCTGATTCCTTTGCAATAATCCCAGCATTTGTTCACTAACTCAAAGCAGAAAATGACAAAATGGTAGAAGTGCTTATTTCCTCCCTTCCCCTCAACATATACTAAGGCAGCCTTTTCCTGGGTTTTGTGTTTATTTTACCCAAATGCTTGCTATTCTTTCTTACCCTAGAAATGCCACTTAATAAAGTTATTTTTAGCTTTGTTTGCCTTTTCTCCACCTTCCCCCAAAAAACTGAAGCATACAATTAAAGTACCCTTTTTCATTTATAAACTGGATGGGTACCTTACCATAAGCATGTCCTTAGTATTCTTAGTATTATTGTTGGCATTTGTTGGGCTATTGCTTGTTTTAATTTGTATTTAAATATATTGCGTGGTAGCAAGACACATATTTCTTGTTCTCTGCTGTATCTGGAGTCACATTCAGTTAAAGTTCATTCGTGTTTATTCTTGAGATTTTGGCTTGGCCAGAGAGGAGAATTATCCACAGAATTTTAATGTGGACTTCACTGGCTTTTAAAGCTCAGTGACATTTGGAATTAGAAGTTTGATTCTGGTCCACTGCTATTCTTAATTTTACTTTGTTTATTATTGCTACTGTAACAAATGTGTTTCTGATGCCAAGATTCCAGTTGTCCCTGATACCATCAACCTTACTCTTAACTTCTTGGTATGGCAAGAACGGCCTGAAGCAAGTATCACTTATCATTTCAATTGTAAGAGTAATTGTAATGGCAATAGACCGAAACTCCACCCAGAACCGTGAATTCAGTTTGTTTAGGGTTGGTCAAAGAATTACACCCCCTGCTTAAATGCCATACAAATGACTTTTTGAGGGGATATTTTGCTTTTATATATTTGTCTTTTTTTAAAAAAGAATAATTACTGTAATGGATTTTAACATATATGACCAATGCAGTGAAGGTTATTACAAGCATATGTCTTGTCAGGTCTACATACCCCAAAGTGTGGTGTGTCTTCATAGGGAGACCACACTAAAAGATAGGGTGATTAAATGGAGAACATTGGAAAAAGTGTAAGGACATGGACATAAAAGGGGAAAGTGTTTTCTGGAGGCCAGTAGCACAGCTACTAATAAAAATCCTACTTTAATACTTCAATACATTTTATTTTAAATAGGAGATTTAATTTTATTTGGATGTAGCATAAATCCAGAAAAGCAATTTTAGATTTAAGAGACCAGAAATATGTCAGTCTTTCATAACAAAACAGAGAGTATGAGTAGTTGTTAGTTTAAGGATGAATTGCTATTATGACTGCTTTCTACATTTTGCCAGTTTGAAGGTGATTCTGAATAGAGTAAAGCACCTTTTCTTATCTGTGGAGTGGCCTGTTCTCTTCTGGGTAGAATATTCCAGGAAAGATTCACTAGGTGCATTCCTTAAACATGACTGTGCATAAAGCATGTGCAGATCAAGGAAAAATAAATTGCTTCAGACTAATAGGTTAGATCTACATCTTTACTGTTGTTGAGCATGAATCACCCTGCATATAGGTCTAAACAACTTCTTTTGATCAGGACAAATGGTTCTGGAGTGATGGTTTTGAATATGAAGCCAGGAAATACCCATTTACCTTCTGCTAATTTTAGTGGGGAATGCAGGCCACTGTTCTTCATATATAAAAATACCTAAATTGTATTCTGTTTGGTGAATTGCAGTTAGATGCAACAGACATCACACAGGTGAGTATGTTCTGCCTCTACACATTTTCATATTGATACCCTGTCTTGTTTTTAAAGCTCTCTGGGTTTCTCAGGAGAATGGGTTTAGTTCCAAGATTCCATTTTATCTAGGCATTCAAATGATGGTTCTCATCATAGTTCTGGGCGCAGCAGCTCATGAAGGAATGTGACTAATATCTGTCACATGTTGGTCATTCTTTCATCCTCTCTCCAAGGAAGAAGTACGTGCAATGGAATGTCTTGGTTTGCTAGAGATTTAAGTTTTTATTTTAAAATTCAGAAGGTGGTATGGGCTTATTTTAGAGACAGCAATGTCCGAAGAAATATGCCTTGCACTAGGAATGGAATGGCACGAGCTTTGCAGCAGTCCTTGTTCTTTGTGGAAGTTCACTCCATGAGTTTGGATGAGCTGAGGAGCATCCATGTTCTGGAGGCAAACAACCATTTGTGGTGATTGTTTTAGAGGAGTGGAACAGTTAACAGCCTTTCATGTGGAGCTTAATGTGTTTTACTTATCTTCTCTGGGTCCAGACTGTTTAGGAAATGAATATACGGTAAAATACAGTGTGTGGTCATGCTTGAGAAGGCTCTGAATGAGCTACCTCAGAGCCTTTAGAAGAAAAAGAACTTCTGAACCTGATTTGAAATTCAGTTTGAAACAGAAAACATCTTTGGCATACTTTTACTTACAGTAAACTGAGGGAATTCTGTTACAGACTTCCTTTGTGACCTTTGGCTATCCGGTGTCTGGGCCTGCAGACAGCCATTTGCGCACACAAACCCTGAATGTGGTGCTTCACTCCTGGCCAGCCCCTGGCCCAGCATTCAAACACAAGGGGCAATTTTTGTGGTCAGAGGGGAGAGAATTTTATACGTAAATACACAAAGTATTTTGGTTTGTGTTCCTAAGTACTAGTAGTTTTCTGTTGATGCCATTCTTACTACTCCTGTCTGTTGTAGTATGGTGTTAAAGAAAGAAAAATTTTGGAGCATGATGAGAAATAACATTGAGGAGTGCATTACTGTACTCATTGTAGTAATTATGTCTATAAAATTGCTATACAACCTTGTAAATTATTGTAGGATGACTTATAAGTGGTGATAAGTTGTTATAAGAAGTCTTTGGTGAGTTGGTATTTTCAGATCGGTCCATAATTAGTGGAAGGTCCAGAAAGTGTGCTCACATTCAGGCAGTGAGTGAAAAGATTTGAAGTCAGAAGGAAAGAATTTCTGGCACTTGCATGATTATAAGATCAGGTCTATGATGACTACAGTAGGAGAGCTATGCTTTTATTTATTTTAACTTTGTATAAAATATTTTAGTAAATTTAAATTTTACAGAGTTTTTGTATGATGAATGAAGGAGCAGAATGTGCTATCCTTGTGCTAATTAAAGATTCTCCAATCTATACGGTGTCTCCACCAGCTAAATAACAGCAGTTAAGTACTGCTTATTTGAGGGTGACAGAATCTGCTGCACATAAAATAGCCCATTTGGAAACAGTGAACTCTTTCCCTCCAAAATGATTGTTGGTGCACTACACATACACAACTATTTAATAGTCATCTAAAAGAGAGAAAGAAAACAAAAAATATCTGTGAAGAAGAGACTATGGTTCTATCTGTATGTATACATCTCCAACTTTATAACATAAAGCAAATGGGATTTTAATCAAAATCCATTTAGTGTGGAGTGGAAATGTACTACTAAAATGTTGGTACAATTCCCCCACTGTATAAATTAAAACTTGATAATATTAAAAAAATAATATTTTCTAAGGAATTTCAAAATGCAAGGAAAGAACACCTGCACTAAAAATGAAAGGGAAATGTGGTTTACTGTTATAAGTAAAGGCCCCTGATTCTGGAGGCACTTGCAGAAGTAAAGAACTGTGAACATAACACCAGCTACTGATTCTTTCCATGGTTGATTTTGTTCAAAAGTTTCCATGGATGTACAAACCTTTGATCCCAGAAATATAAACTGTATTTTGTTCATAGAAGTAGCTTTATAGATGTTAATGCGGCTACTTACATGAGTAAGACAAGTGTTTGAATAATTTTTCAGGAATCCTTGCCTAGATATTAATGTATAATATGAGCTATTAGGTAATTAATGTGCACTTGTGAATGGTGAAATGCTCCTGCAGTTGCTTAAGATGGTCTCATAAATTTGCTAACACTAATCATGCAGTAATGCAACTAATACACTTAGTTGTCTTCAGGTTCGGGCTGTGGTCTTCAATATAGTGGTAATTTAATAAAATTTTATTTTAGGCTTGTGACAGTTTAAACCAATCAGTGTTTAAAAAGTACTCTTAAAAGTGCCTATTTCGTAGTGCTTGCTGGGAGAAAGAAAGCCCAGTGGAAGGAAAACACATCTATAGAAGCAGCTTAGTGAGATCTTCCATAAATATTCAAGTGTGCAGTTTTCAGCTGCTGGTTTGATTGCTAAAGGGCTAATGTGAAATCTATGAAGTGCTCATTGGTGGAAACAGACCCAGAATTGTTGCAGGTCCTT
This sequence comes from Coracopsis vasa, assembly GCA_026283785.1. Taxonomy (NCBI): domain Eukaryota; kingdom Metazoa; phylum Chordata; class Aves; order Psittaciformes; family Psittacidae; genus Coracopsis; species Coracopsis vasa. The sequence goes on from JANHGB010072649.1 coordinate 35,872, forward strand.
CATATTATGCTACAGATTCACCCAGTGGACAGTATATGCTAACGTGCCAGTGTGAACATGACACTTCATCCAAAATCAGTGCTCAGCTTGACTGTGTGCCTTACACTAGTTTGCCTGTCTGATTTGGATTTCTCTGAAATAAAAAATAAACAGTAAGATTGGGCCAAATCCAGAAATATTCCTTGACTGGACCTGAGAACAAAAGGTTTATGTACATTCAAATTCCCATTTGATTTATTTTCTGACATATTTAATTAATCCCTGGGATCTATGGAAGCCAGTTTCACTGGGATTTTAGCCCTCTATACTCCTCCTCTTGCTGCCTGATAGAGTGGCACCAGTGAGCTGATTGCTAGTTTTCTGCAGTGACATTCCCATGTTATTAGGGACATGAAAGAGGATCTTAAAAACTACACCTAGCTTGAAGCTGGCTTGATCTTCAGAAAATGAGTATACGTAGTATGTTCCCATCAAGCATTTCTAGTATCCATTTCTCCATGAGAATTCCACGGTTCTTCTGTGTGAGGGGGACAGCCTGCCTCACCATGGTCTGCACTAAGTGCTGCACGGGAATCTCTGCTCCAGTGCCTGGAACACCTCCTGCCCTCCTTCACTGACGTTGGTGTCTGCAGGGCTGTTTCACACAAATTCTCACTCCTCTCTCTGGCTGCCACTGCTGTTGCACAAGTTTGGGGTGGTTTTCCCCCTTTTTAACTGTGTTATCCCACAACTGTCACTGATGGATCAGCCTTGACCAGTGATGGATCCTTCTTGGAGCCAGCTAGCATTGGCTCCATTGGAAATAGGAGGAGCTTTTAGCAGCATCTCACAGAAGCCACCCCTGTAGCTCCCCCTGCTATCAAACCGTTGCCACACAAACCCAATACAGTTATGTTTTAAATGTATTGCAAGATACCAGGTGTGCACTAAGTCCATATATGAAAGTGTAAGACAACAGTTTAACAAAATATTTGAACCCAAAATGACAAAACCCATAAGAGAAGTTTTGGAGCTTGTCACTGACATAGAATTATCCACATCTGGGCTCTCGACAGGGTACAGGAGGAATTTCTTTAGAAGTTACTCATATAAAAACAATGAATTGCAGTATTATGAAATAGACCACATTATATAATGCCATATATTTCTAAATGTCTTAAACATGTTACAGGCCATTGCCATTGTTATGGATTTCTCACACAGCTCAAAACAAGACTAAAGTTAATGAAAATATTTAGTGTTGAAAGTGCAAATAGAAATGACAAATTCTGATTTGATCTACACAAGCATAAATGCAAAATGACCCTCCTATCATTAAAGGAATTATGCTAGGTTTACAGTAGCGTAAGATAAGAAACTTGCCCAGGGTAGGCACTTTAGCAATAAAATACATCCATTTCTAGGGTGAAAATATACTGCAATAACAGATATGAGGAAACTAGGGTGAAATCTGTCTGGCAGGGCCACGAATCGCCCTGGGAGAACTTGCTGTCTAGGCTGGCTTTCACAACACCTGCTTTTGTAAAGAGTTGTAAAAGCTCAAATACAAGTGTCACCTATCGAAAATTTGCCAAAGCAGGAAGGAACACAATGTATAGCTGTCCAAGCTGTTCTCTATATTGCTTAAACCACTGACATCAATGGTGTGTAGAATCTATAGAAAAAATCTCTGCCTTTTTAGCATACACTTGAAAAGGAGTTCTTTTTGCTTATAATTTGTTTAAAATGGAGTTAGTGGCAATCTTTCTTGGTATTCATTTTTGGTGAAGACTTTGTGCACTTTCATCCTGTATAAAATTCTTAGGAGACAATTTAAAACCTTAGAAAAAGTGCTATCATAGTGATAGTATAAAGACTTGTTATGTAGTAGGCTCTTGGTCTTTATTTGACGTCACTGCTGGTCCCAGCCTGTGCCAGGAATCTTGAAGTCTCATGGACATGGAGAACTGTAATCTTATGGAAAAATGAAAGCATTTTTTCATTGAGATCAGAGTCAGATTCTGATTCTAAAATCCTGAAAAATATCCACCTTGCCCTTACTACTATGGATTTAATTTTAAATTACCATCTTACTGTCTTTCTACAGAGATAAATGAAAGTACTGGTAAGAACAAGAATACAGTAGTCTGGCTGGCACTCCGCTATTGTTCCTGTAGGTACAGCCATCCGGAGCAGACACTTCCAGGATTGATAGCAAACTTCAGTCGTTCAATATGGCTGGCAATACCAGTCTGTCTTTAGTGAAGGGCACTATTAATAGCCAGGTAAAAGCATTTGTGTATTAGAAGATTCCAGTTATGATCATATTGTGTCAGGAAGATGTCAGTGTTCTATCTCATCCTGCTACTAATGATTGCTAATATAGTACTTACAGGATAATAGATGAGCAGGGATGGATTACAAAATTCTAAATCAATCAAAGTTTTTGTGATGCATTTGTAAGCTTTTGTGGCTTGTTAAATCATCAAAACCCTCAGATTGATTTTTACTTTGACAATCAATCCTCCCTATGTTTTTTAACATGCAGTCAAGAGTTAAATTTTTGTAACTATAAATATTGAGAGGAATATTATGACACTAGCAGGAAGATTTATTGCATTCTAATGGAGAGCTGAAAGGATGTATATACTATACGACTGAATTGTCAAGATGCAAAGGTTGATTAGTCAGAAAGAGTTTGTTTTACACAGAGGAAACTCATCTATATGTTCATCACCTGATATGCAGCAGGAATTCATCTGCACAAATGTTTATACTCACAGATGGTCTGATATCAGCCCACACATAGGCTAATGTTTGAGTTTGTATTGAGAATGCTTACAACATTATCTAGGCTGAAGCTATGGCAGTACACAGGTACCTGTCACATCTAAGGCTGTACAGCTCCTCAAATATTCATTTACTGCTTCTGATAAGCAGTAAATGACCCTCAAAGATTCAGGCTTTCTATTCACACATTTACTGAAAAGGTGAGATTCCAAATGAGGAAGCCTTTTAAGGGAAAAGAGAGCAATTAAGTCTCTGGGTGTAATCAACAACTAGCTTTTAGGTTTACAGGCAACTTTTCTATTTGAATGCCAGCCAGTAAGTATATAAAAAATTGACAGCTGAGCTTTTGACAGAAGTTCTGCAACTGAGACATATGTAGACCAGGAACAAGACTAAATCTACCAGGCACATTGTGTGCAATAAATACAGCTTCCAAAAAGAATATGTTTTTATTAGGTATATCTCAGTTTACTGTGAAAACTGGTTGTGTAATATTCAGAAAGCACAGCACTGTGCGCAATAAACTATACCAGTCCACTGAACTTTGGCTGAGGAAGGAGATTTTGAAAAGTTGGAGCCTGCAGATCATTAGTGGGGAGGTTCTTTGGTAGCTTGTACAAGCATCCCATGTAGTTCTACATGATGTTTCCATCACCAGTGCTACCTAAGCCATGCAGAATCTTGCACTTAGGTGGAATGTCTTCAGTGCAGCTGTATGCAGTTGGTAAACTGCAGCAGCAATCTGAGTTGAGGTACATGTCAGGTTTGATGCGTTGACTGCACAAGTATGGCCTGTTCCAATTGTGCTGTGAATGTCCTAGCTAAAACACTCTGCTTTAGCTAACATAATTTACTTCTCAAGTGGAACAGGCAAATAACATATACATGTCCAGTTTATATGTGCTGAGCTAACTATTTGCAGCTGTCTGCACATGTCTTTCATCTTAAACCATTTTGACTAGAAAAAAAACTTGTATTATGTTAACAGAACACTTATTAAAAGGATTAGAAATAGGCTAATGACAGATACCAAAATATATTTGTGTATAGGGAGAGATTAATTTGGTAGATTTATTTCCAGTGGAGCTCCCCAGGGATCTAGGCTTGTTTTGATACTAATACTTTTGCCAAAAACCACTGAAAAGCATTAATTGATAAAGTCTGTAGATGAGACAAACATTAGTGAGTTAGTAACAGTAAAGAAGAAGCATAACAGTTAAATGGATCTCAGTGATCTCAGACGTGGTCACAGATTAATTATCATGTTATTAACAATTGCATGTTATTATCACTATAGATACTATACTGTAGAGACTTCCTATAATATAGCAAGATATGCTATACCTACAAGTTAAGAACCTAAGCAGTAATTCTGTCTTAGAAGAATGTAGTACCTTATGAATATTCGGCTCAATATAAGCTGTCAATGATGTAGCTAAAATAGGCAAGGGGTTCCTTGGCTGTGTGAGAAGTAAAGAACACGCAGCAGAAAAGAAGTACAAACAGTGTTGTCAAGATCACTAATAAGATTGTGCTGCTTTCTGGAGACTACCTTTCAAGAGGCAGATGTGGAAGTGAGTTCAAATGCAAGCCATGAAAATTATGCAGGTGCTAGAAAACAAGCCTTATTCTTCCAAGGGGGAAAAAAAAAAACAAAGCAAAAAAAAACCAAACCAAAACCCAAGGAGTTCTACTTACAGAGCTTTTTAAAGATAAGGTCAAGAAGCACACGGCTACCCTTCCATGGAAAAAACTGCGATAATTGGGCTTTTCTGTCCTGCTGACAAAGCATAACAAGATCGAATGGCTGGAAGCTGTGAGAGTAATTAGATGTGGGAACTGCTTGCCAAGTGAGGGGTAGGACTCACTATTACTTAGATTTTTAAAGAAGGGAGATTAGATCTTCTTTAAAAGAAAACCCCCCAAACAATCCAACTTCAATAAGAAATTCTGATACCTGCATGTTTATAGGGACAGGAATGTGGGAATGGCAGTGAAAATGCATTGCTGGAGGTTTCCATTTATTTTCTTTCCTTGGAGTTTGTAAATCTGAGTTCCCCTTTTTGTGGATTGTAGCAAGAATGGAAATGCTTGCATTACTCTCTCTGAAATGCTTTTATATTGTTTTGTGACACAGCCAGCTCTGCATTAAGACAATAGTTATAAAGAGTTCTCAAGCTTCAGAGCTTCAGCCAGTCAAGAAGGAATTTCCCCAGATATCCAATTAAGTATATAGATCTGAGGATTTTGTTTGTTTGCAGCTTCCTCTAAAGGAGAGGCCAACCATAACTAGACATGAGACACCAGATAATGAGAGCCAGTGTTCTGAGCTGTACAGAGAAGCCTCCTAGATGCGTCTCACTTTCTTGCTCACGTACTTGTGTTATTCTGGCTGCTGTCTGGGAGAGAATACACCTGCAACCCAGATGGGGTAGGCCCTTAATAGTGGAGGCTAGAGTTCATTTGCTGAGATCACTTGGGCACATCTCACCTCATCAGTTTCCTGCCTGTGTTGAAAGTTTGCCTTTTGGACTCTTATTAGTGCCCCTCTACTTTCTGTCTCAGAAAGTAATGTAGTACTCCAATGGGGTTAAATATTTTGGTTTAACTAGAAATTTTGGGAATCATTGTGGGCCGTCTGAATGAAACTTAATGGTTTCTGATTAATAGATGGCCAGCTGGAAGCATCTAATAATTCTTTCTGACTTTCAACTATAAAATTTTGAAATATACAATTTAATGACTTTAATTTAGGGCTCTTTGCTTAACAGGATTAGAGTTGTGATTCCATTTTCTCCTTAGGTTGTCTTTAAAGACACTCTTAGAACTCTAGTGATTATTATTGTTCCACTAAATACCTCTCTGAAAAATCCTGCGTCCTTCTGCTGAAACTGTCAGCACTGTTTTTACTTGGTGAGAAGTGTCAGTAAAGACAGATGTCAAAGCTTCTGCTAGTCAGAGTGAGCTGCAGATTGTGCTTGAGCAAGCTGGGAGGAAGAGGTGTTGGTACACACACACTACAGCGACATAATACCCTGTGCCAAGGAAAAATTCCTTTGGTCATTGTGTGTCATCAGTATGTGAAGTACAAAGGGCTCCAGAGTAGCTTCATCACATTCTCTAGTTTATTAGGGAAGGAGTTCAAAATGTGTGTGTTTGGAGCATGAAGACTGAATGAAGACTGTACTGCTTAATCAGAGCCTCATGGCAGCACTGGGTCCTAACATACGTGTGATATATGCTAGTATGCTCCATTTACTTTATTACTTTGTAGAGAGGTTTACAGTTTAACCAGTATCAGTGATGAGCCTGGAACTACAATGCACTGAGTTTCTTTAGCAGATGCAACAAATGACATAGTCACATTCAGCTTTGCTCAGAATCTCAAAGGTGTTTTAGTGCAGACAAAGCGCAGTTGGGGTGACTGCTGAACCATTCAGTCTGCTGAAGTATAGCGTCCAGCAGCAGTCAAACACAGTTGACATTTGAAGCTCCCTTGCACTTTGTTTCCTTTTAACTTTCTATTATGCACAAGACTTCATGATAGCCAAGGGTAATCCTCTGTGACAGATTTTAAAAACAGATCCTCTCTTTTTTTGTTGACACAAAGATGGAGGAAAAGAGTGAGTGTTGTGTGCAGTACAGTTTCTGTGTTTGTTAGAAAAGTAAAGACAGTGGAAGAAACACTATGAAATTCAGGCATTTTTCATTAAGCTATTAGCCTTACGTATGAAATTGGCCAGCTGTTATAAACTGGTCCCCTGTGTCTCTATAACATACCAATCTGCTTTAATACTAAAAGTACAGTTTGGGGGCAAACAGTTCATTCTGCCCAACATTCTGAAACTCATCTTCAGATGCTTTTGGTGAATATATACAGTAATATATTCTGTCTGCACTACAGTTTGTAGATTGAATATGATCTTTCTCACTATATACATGGGAACAAGGCTATTTGTGCAGGACAGTGTTATCTATTTTCTTTTCCTCAGCCAAAAAGTGTGCTAACCATTTATTATAAACAGAAACGTGATTGCATTTGCTAGACATGAGAAGAATAAAAAATACTGTAAATTTTTGTTTTAATTACACACAAAGTCAGATATGTTTAAAATCTGTGAATACACTGTGAGTTGTTAATAAATTAGTGAAAGTACAAATTGGTTTTGCAATGGATTTTCAAGGAGAAAAAGAGCTACATTTGTCAAGATTGCTATAAAGTAATGTGACCAATGGTAGTGCTAACATACTTGTCAAGAAAAATCTCCTATTCACTTGTAACCCCAAAACCTGAGCCCCACAGTCACCCAAGACCTGAGGCCCAGATTGAGTTGTATTGAGGAAACTCCTAGCAATTAATGTGAAAGTACTACACTGGATGGTCTTTCTTGCTTGAACAGCTATTAAATTAACTCCTTAGATGCATTTCTGGGTTTGATTTTTGTTTTGGTAAGGGTGTCTGAACTCTTATTCATATTAAAAATCAAACACGTAGAAAGAATAATGGGCTGCTTTGGGTAAGGCATTTTATCACTGACATTTTCTGAGATTAGAACAGGCTTTTCACACAAAAAAAAGAAAAAGTCTAGAAAGTGAAAGAAACCCACTGTTTGGATTATTTTTGTTGTTCTCTGCCTCCAGTATCAGTGCAAAAAAACTACAGCTATAATGCAGATTTTTCATTCTGTACACACACATGCTTTATAGAAAAGCATTTAGACTTGGTCAGCAAACAAGAGAGGCTTTTCTGAAATGAGTCTCCTTTTCCACTGCTTCCTTGTGTTCTGTTGATAAAATATTTTGCAGCTTCCTCACTGTGTAATGAAGTTTTTTGGGTTTTGTTTAAATTGATGTACAGAGGGGAAAAAAGCATGTAAAAAGGGATCAACTAGAAATCAAGTAAGCTACTTGGCTAGCTGAATGACATTTAGGGTTAACTCAAAATTCTATGTTTCATTCTGTTTTGGCCAACAGGCATGAAAATTTACTTGTGCTTTTACCTGGACTTTGCCTTTTCTCACCTTATGTTTTTAGCTCCAGACTCCCATTAAGGAGTGCACTGTTTTCTAGCTGTTGTACTTTTGTTTAGGCCAAGAGCTTCATCTGGATCTTTCCGTATTTTGCCCCAGGCATTTGTCCCACTTTCCTTTGACAGAAGAATAGAAAACCACATTTGTAGTATTCCTAAATTAATTATACTTTTCCAGGCTTAAAATACTGTGACAGATCAACAAAACAGTAGCAGAAAACTAATTCCTTCAAAAAATATGAAAAAAGGAAGTTGTGTAAGATGGTGTAATTAATCTTGCAATAAAAATAATTGTTTACAGTTAAAATTAATGTAACATGCATTCCTCAGCAGATAATAAATTATGGGTTTTCTCATTAGCATTTGAATTGATTTCCTCTAATTTCGGAGGAACACATGAGCATGTGACTAGATTAAGTTTAATTGGACTACAGCTGGTGCTGATTGTGTGTGGATAGGGTGGGGGTTTCTGACTGATTTGGTATCTTCCTGCATTGTTTCATTGTCTGTTTCTTCCCGTTCAGCTTTTTCTGTGCAGATTATAAGGCACTGTGAGAAGTATTAGAGAATTAAAATGGAGAAGAACCCTTTGATTTGTGAATACAGAAAAATGTAGGTGAAGTATTTATAGAAGGTCTGAGGTGTCAGCTGGCAAGCAGGCTGAAAGCAAGGCAAACATCATACTTCAGAACTAAACTGCTATGCAGCATAACGTGCAGATGATACAAACATTACCAGAGGAGCATTTGTGAGTCTTGCTACAGCAGTGTAAGGCACTGCTGAGTAGCTCTCTGCTGTTGCCTCACTGACGGAATATCACTGCTGTCACGGGAGAAGAGTTGATTGAGATCTGTATTATGTTCCAGAGCTCAGTTTGGTGTTTTAGCTGAAGCTGCGAACTGAAGCAGCTGGGGCAGGAGTACACATTCTTTCTTACTCTCACTGCATAGGCAGTAAGCTGTGTTAGAGGACCAGATTTGAAGTAGCATTATTGAAGTTCCTCTCTCAGCATAGCTAGCCCAGATTTCTTCTTCCAACAGTGGCCACTAATAGCTGCCTATGAAAGGGTATGAGATTAGGTCAAACACACAGTGATAATCTGCTCTCTGTTCTAGTCTTCATTGACGTATGGTTCTAGGATTTCCTGAAGCAAAGGTGGTATCTTTGTGTTTAATAGTCCTGGATGGATTTTTCTTCCATGAAAATATCTAACAGCTTTTAAAATTCACATTGAATCTTCAGCATTCCCAGCATCCCGTGTTTAATTTTGTTAGTATAACTGTGCATTTGTTGAACCATTTTCATTTGATACTGTCTCATTCTTGTATTAGAAAAGATATTTCAGCTTCTTCATACATCTTCTGATTTTTATATTTAGTATCGTTTCTTCTCAGTGGCATGGCTTTAAGAGCCCTGCTCTATTTAATCATTTCCGTGTAGCACTCACTCCAAGTCCCAGTTGTCTTTGCTGGCCTTTTCTTTCTATTTTCAACAACAACTTTTTGAGCTAGACAGGAGTACTCACTCTGGATTCATACAGTGACATAATGATGTTTTGGGCTTTTTTTTTTCTCCATTCCTTTGCAAAGACTCTAAATCCATAGGGAATACCACACTATTCAGGAACAGGACTACTAAATACAGACAGGTACAGAGGGCTACTTGTTGAAAATAGCATCGTGCAAGTAATGGATAGAGACATAAAGACTATACTTCTTGTCTTTTACAAAGATTTTTCACATACTGAAAAGGAAATAGTTTAAAGAATCTGTAGATGACAAAATAAATTCAGTGGAGGAAGTAGTGAACTTGGGACATATGGAGAGGTTATTAATGGGAAAGAAAGGGCCACAAGGTATAATGAAAAGGCAGATGCTAACAGTGAGCAATTTAATAAGAAATGCAGATAGAGAGCCAGACTCACTCACAGTGTAATTCAATTTAGGTCATCATTTGAGGAAACATATGAAGAATGAATTTGGTTCATGCTGTATAATCTTGGTTTTGATTCTCCCAGTCATCTTTTGTCTTCCAGGTGCTTTCCATCACAGCTAGAGACGGAAAACAATGTTTACTGTTGGTTCATGCTGTACTTGAAACAAGTAACACATGTGAGGGGAAGCAGAAAGAATGTTTTACAAGTCAAATTTCAATAAAATATTTTAACTAATAGGTTCCTCGGATAGTTTTCCAGAACTCTTAAAAATGGGCGCTGAGAAAGCAGGCAGAGTTATTTTAAGAATGAGTGGTGGACTAGAAAGCTTTTTATTTGTGGCACCTCTTTAGACCTTTCTTCCTAAGCAAAGAAATACATACATTGATTGAACCTGACTGGAATGGGGAGAAAACATAAAAAGACAATATAGGGGATAACCTTACCCCAAAATTCAAGGAAAAAAGAAAGAGTGAAAGATGTCTAGGGTTTTGCTTGCATTTGGATTGAGGAATTACCTACTGCATGAGTTGCTTTTACATATACATTGCAGAGCATAATTGGAAATGTAGCCCTTGCAACTTTTGTAATATTTGGTGCTGTCTAGTGGATATTTTTGGCAGAAATAAGGAGATATCCAAAACAATATGTTTTGCCTTCTTTCTGGAAGGTTGATATTTTAAAGATCGTGTTTCAAAAGCTGATGTCTGGGACATTTGTCTGATGCATGTATGAAGTAAAAAAAATAAACAAACAATTTTCTATTCTTGGAGTAAATATTCTGTGCAGAATTAATTCCTCCATTTGAGAGTTTGGCTACTAATTTATTTTACTAATACTATACAGTTGCTTTGAGAAACATATAATGGCTTTTAAACCTCTATGAATATTGAGGAATGTAGTTTTACATTTCATCTGAAAGATCACAGCTCCAGCGGTACATGGTATGTTAGCACCATGCTGAGACACCAGCTTACCACTCGTTTGAAAAAAAGAATACCCCTTTCTCAGGAGCTGACACTGACTATTGCAGATGGCTTTTCCATGAAGTATTTTCTGCCAAATACTGCTCAGGTGTTTGCTAGGTATTACTTACAAAATCACATTTGTGAGACTTAGCAAGGTTAGAACCCTAGATATTCTGGCTACTGACCAATTTCAGGCTGTGTGTTTCTTGGGATCAGAGCTGGTAAAGTAACATCTTGTAACAAGGAAAAAAAATTCAATATCAAACTACATTTCTTATTCAAACCTACATATAATTCTGTATGTAATTATAAGTAGCAATGTATTTATGTAAACTATTATTTATTATTTGTATGACTGTAGTGGCTGCAGGTTGCATGTGGCGTTTTAGAAGTACTTTTTGAACACTGTGGATGTGGGGTTTACTGTGCGTGCCAAAGAAGGCACGAATACCAGGCTAGTTAGTGATCAGTGACACTGGGATGCCCTTTTTGAAAGGAAGGCAATATTCAAATAGGGAAGTCAGCAGCAGTGATGCTTTTGCAGTGCTTTCCACAAAAAGCCAACTGCTGGCACCGTGCCTGCAGTAGAAATAATATATTTCTTACTGCTTCACCTAAGCATGAAAAATAATTATGCCAACCTTAAAAATCAAACAGAACGCTAGAAGTAGTTGAGAAGAAAGGAGCAAGAGAAGATAATTGCAAATATGATCAGACCTGTTCTGCATTTTGCTTTTCTGATTTTTTTTTGTACCTCTTTTGTCTCATCACCACCTGTGAGCAGAAAAATTCCGTAGTGTAAAGTACAAATGTCCATCTTATACTTAAGCATTAATTTGGAGAGATGCTATGAACTGCCCAGCTTCTCAATGTTATTTAAAAAGCATTGCAGGTTTCTAAGGAAACCTGGATTTCTTCTGCAATCATGGGCTCTAATAGCCTCCAACCCTCACCAAATTTTTTTCTTCTGTGCTCTTTATACGCCTACATCCTTTTGAATTTGAAGATTTTAGCTAGTCTCAACTAGACTCTTGCTTCAGTGACACACTCTGATCAAAGTATGTAGCCCAATTTGAGTGCAGCACAGTGCGCTGTGTACCATCTCTAATTGGTTGGGCTGTCAGTACAGGTTTTTAGCCTGCTGAGAACTTTCAATCTTCTGTGCTTTATGTGCATTAAATCTCTCACCATCTACAAAATGCCTTCTCTTCCCCCTTACTTTGTGCTGTAAGAGAGCTATAGTCCATAACCTTTGTTTTCAGTTTTATCATAAATTGAAATACATGCACACTTAAATTTTCCTAATAAATAAAGTGCTATGTTGTTCTAAAGCTGCCTTTTCACCTCATTACAGCTTAGCGGAGTGGAGAGTGATGTCATGGTTGACCCAGCACCAGCATGCCCATAAATGATACAGTATGTTCCCCCCTTTACTTCCTGGCTAAAGCACTGGGAAGGAGCTTAATATGAAATTCATGCCGTGATGACAGATTTAAAAGTTGCTACAGACTGTAACAGACAGCAACTGCATTTTGCAGACATACATGACACATACCACTCTCTTGTATTCTTAAGTGATGACATTTTCAGTTTAAAGAGTTATGCTTCTATTGCGTATTATGGCTGTCTGTCTACAAAATTAGGTGGGAGGAGGGAAGGAAAAGGCAGGACAGAGAAAACACTGAACTTGATATAGAGCTCTGCTTGGAGAATATGCCAAATATGAATCAGTGGTTGGAGGGGTGGCACACACTGGTTTTCATGAAGACTGTACTTCTGCTCTGTGCCTTTTGAGGGATTTTGACTGTTTGGAGGCAGACAAAGCAGTTGTACTTCATCTGGAGAAACGGGCCCCTCACACTTTTAACAAGGAGACTCTGAAAACCCAAACGGTGCTAAATTGTAAATCTGCAAGCAGGAAACTAACATGCCAAACTTGAGACACCCTTCTTTGGCTGGTCTTTCCAAGCAATTAAATAAATAGCCATCATGTGGTGTCTCCAGAGCAATAAAACATGCCACGGAGAAGAATTTACAGGAATGGGCCAGGGAGGGTGTTGGCTGATAGAAAGCTCTGATGTTCTCTATTTGCACCCATGTCTGTGCTGGAGAAGCTTCTCATGAAAGTAAAGCTCAATTGTAAATGTGAGCACTGGTTTATAACCTTGGCATCTTCCTTCACCCTCCGCTGTCTGTTCCTTTCTGCATCTACTCAGTATCACACCATACATGACAGATAAATAGTCACTCAACTTGACATAAAGCAAAGTTATGCAAATATGTAAGAATGGATTACTAGCGTTGCACTACATTGGAAAACAAAATGATACTGGCCTCTTATCAGAAGGCATTTCGTACTGTTATGGCAGTTTATGCCAAATAGGCAACTTCCTCACTGGAAAGCATTTCCATTAATTTTCTTCAGGATTCTTAGATGTCTGACCAGGATGTCAGAAAAATTGAAGAAAAAGAATATCCTTGAGAGTTCCTTCATGTTTTGTTCTGAGACACATATGTGCAGAAACAGGGTTTTATAATTTTTTTAGATGCTGAGCACCCTTAAGAGTTGAAGGAAAACAGCCCCATGCAGAATTGTGTCTCTAGCATGGTAGGAATGCCCAATCACAAGAGACATGATCAATAAAGCTTATATTTTATGTACCTCGATATCGAGTTTCCATATTTTGATTTAAGGAGCTCCCAGTAACAGAACCCTACAAATATTCCTGCTCTGCATGAATGAAATGTTGCCATTTGTTCAATCCTCAGGTAAACTATTATGTGAAGTCCTTCCCATATTACTGAACCCAAATCCCCTCACAAAACAAAGGCAAAAGGAGTATAAAGCTTTGCTCCGATGAGATATCAGCTAGTGAAGATCAAAGTCCTTTGCATTAAATCAAAGCAGAATCAAAACTTGAACATTGTTAAATCAGCAAGGTTTTGTCTTTCAGGCAAACTTTTTGAGTTTCAAAGGAGTTGGGAATTTTTGACCTTATTAAAATCATGAAGCACTGTGAATTTCATTAAAAGATTTACTATATGAGATTTCCAACTTTGGGCCTTAGTTGGGTTTGCTTGGAGAGAGATTGCTAAATCATGTCTGCATATAAAGATTCAGCTCTTCAACACATTGCCTGATGGAAGAGTGATATTTCAAGTACATGACCTACCTTTCAATATGCCTTACAAACTGGAATTTACATGTCTGAGTAAAAGCCGTGTAAACACCTAAATGCTTGACTGTGAATTTTGAAGAGATGTCACACTATTTTTCTCAGCCAGTCTTAGCTGAAATGTTGTGTTAACAGTTTTGACATAGATGGTAGGGTGTGTGTTTTTATGTCTTCTGATACAGGTGCCAGATCAGTGGGAACATCATTTTAATTCTTCATTCATTCCAGTTTCCAACATCCATTTCAATTTATCTTTGTCTCTTGCAGAGCCTCACTTAGCTGAGTTGCTCTCATTTGTCCCCTGACCTTTGACTGCTACTGACTATGTTGGACATAGGATAAGGAGGGGAAACTGCCATGAGAAAGGTGTCTTCTTTTTTCCATCAATCCCTTAAGGAATTGAGCCTAGTCACTTCGAAAATGCGAGGATATGTTGTAAGTTTCTAGATTTATTTACATTCCAAATGGTGTCTGTAGCAATTGCAGTCACTGCAAAGGGTATGAAAAAGTATTATTTAGGAAAGAGTTATTGTATTTTCTGGAGCGTCAGATAAGGGTGTGTTACTGCAGATTTCTTCACAGCAGAAAAATGCATTTTCAGTGAATGTCAGATTTTTGTAAATTACTCTTTTAAACCAGAAAATATTCAATTGCCATCAGTTTGCTAGTTTTGCTATTTTGCAACATATGGAGGACGGTTCTAATTATTCAATATTAAGATATTTTAAAATGAAGCATAGCTAACACTGTAAAATGGAAAGAATTAGAAACTATTTAAAACTAGTGGCCTGTTCTCCAAACCTGGAGCATGGATTAGCAGCATGTGAAAAGGGAAATCACCAGGGATGAAGTATTGACCAAGCTAGCAGGTCCTCATCAAGTGAAAATGTAACAAACCAGCATATTATTAATCACCACTTATGTATGCTTTGAATTGTTTTTTTCCTAAGCAATATTATTAATTGTGAAATGTAATACTGTCACTATAGTTCTGTAAAGATGATTGTGATTTTTCTGCCAATTCAGTTGGCATAGTACCAGACATAGCACTGTCCCTATCAGCTTAGAGGTAAGAGGCTACAGCCTGTGATGAAGCAACATGCAGATCACAGCGACAGGTCCTTTGTCAGTAGAGAGAAGAGAGAAGGAACCAAAACAGTCTACTGCTGTGTCCCAGACCAGCAACACAGAAGACAGTGTTACAGTAAAGGAGCATTTTATCACGACTTCAAGCTGGATAATGCTCCCTGGTTTCTCACATTCCTTGCTAGTAATTGCTTTTACTGTGATACTCTGCAAATTTGGATGCTGTAAATTTGGATTCTATAAATCTTGCTCATATAACTTGTCCTTAGAAACACAAGTTGTATTCTTAGAGTCAGTGGTTACTCATTTGAGCAAGACTTATGGTTCCTAACCTTATATGTCATTCAATAATTAAGGAAAAAGGACTTTCCTCTCATTTCCCTGTATTTATGAAGCAGTATTTGTTTCATACAGAAGTCACATGTTTAGCTGCATCAGTGCAACATCTCTAAATAATTGAAGCCTGTTACACTTCAAAGTGTATTATTTCTCTTTTTTTTTCCCTCCGTGATTCTCACACAACACTGGAATGTTGTCTCTGATCTTTAGCAAGTTGATACAGATCTGTAAGTATGGCAAATTGACAGGAAAAATGCTGAAATCAGGCATGCTCATCTATTTCACTTTAGTACATGAGAGGTACACCTGATTTGTATGTGGGGATAGAGGGACATCAACTGCCTTGAGATATGTGACTGATGCAGAAGAGTCTAGCATTACCAGTTTGCTTCCAGGCTGTTTGGCAGGTGAAGCTGTGGGGCAAAGTTAATGATCGCAAGGTGTGCTTTCCTCTGGAGCTCTTCAGGTAATACAGCGCTAATGGTAGATGCAGTGCCAGTTGCAGTGAAACATGGCAGCCTATGTCTGGCTTCAGGAATTCAGGGACCGGGTGGCAACCCAAAATTAACTATGTGCTGTGCTATGCTGTGCATCCTTTCACACCTTCATGTGTTGTTAGCACTGTTTTTGAAAACTAGGCGATGACATGAGTCTCACATTGGCAGTGTGGGAAAAATACAGATTTGGGAGATGAAGAAATACTTAAACAACATGGAAGGAAGGAACATATCACCAAAGAAATATCACTAGTAGAGGCATCTCTTGCTGTATTAATGTGTGTGTAACAAAAAATGACAGACATGATTCTCATTCTGCTTCAAAGGAATGCTTGTACATTATTCTCAAAACTTTCGGTTTTGGTTTTGGCTTTGTGATGGCTACAAAAACTTTATAACAACATGCTGACAAATTCAGTTTCATTACTTATTTGTATTCCTCTGTTGGTCTGTCATTGCCAGTGATTGTGGCTTGGAAAGTGAACTCTTTCAGTAAAGACCCCCTGTGTTTTGCCACACCTGGCGCAATGGTCACATTAATGCAATATATAATAAATAACATTGAAATCTGTTAATAGGCAGTATTCAAGTGGATACTCAAACCAATGGACACTACTCATGCCAAAAAGATCACAAAAAAAAAGTGCACAGAGATTAGGCTGAAGGCCTGATTGTCCTTAAGGCAAATGCACATATGATAGATGTTGGAATTATTTTCATGCCAAAGGTGAGCAGATCATATATCTAGTATGAGTTTGTAATGTGATATTGTAGAAAAAAAAGTAGCAAAAAACTGGATGGCAGGTGCAGAGGCTTTCAGTCAGCTGTGGTGCTGGAATTACCAAGGCCATATTCTACTGATGTCTGGCGATAACTTACTTCACCAACCATGCAATTGGAATGAACAAGCAAAGTAAATCAGGATAAAGGATAGCAGAAGATGACCATCAATGACAATGCAAAATGTTTGGTTCGGTTTTATGATAAATGGCGTTTACCCAGGAGGAATGGGATAATTTATTTTTTTAGGGGAAGAAAAAAAAAAAGAAGGCTGGGCAACTAAAGACTGGAAATGGCAAAGACCTCTTTAATACGTTTCATACAGAGCCACTGACCTTTGATAACTAAATCTCAATTTAAATTTGCCTGAAGTTATCTGGAAATGGGGTATGGCTTATTTCTGTTATTTAGAGCTGATCGTCCTAACCATCAAAGTATTACAGGGGCTTTGCAAGCCAGGTTGTGATTCCCTCTTTTGACAAGAAGCAGCATCACTTCTTGTAGCTGCTGTCCAGCAGGCTGAAAGAATTAACATCCTGACACTGCTCTGACAGAGTTTTCTCTGATTTCAGATGACAACAGAAATGTTTCTGTACTTATGTAAAATTCTTTCTGCAAGCAGATTTTTCTGCTATTTTCCCTTCCTTTCATACAGTATATTTTTTCTCCTTGTGCTAAGTTTTGAGTAGAAATTAGCATTAGCCAAAATGTAGAGATTCCAAACAAATATCTTAGATCCAAAATAGTTTATATAAGACCCTGAAGTTTTGTGTCTGATCATTATAATAATTAGCCAAATATCATGTTCAACATTCCCATAAATGAGTGAGCCTAGATTTCGACTGGATATTAACTCTGTGATTTGAGATGATGCTAATGCTGTTGTACTCTTGTACTCTTTAACATCTGCCGTACTTCAGCTGACTAGTAGATAAAGTGCTATATGCGCATACATAGGAGCAAGAGTCATCTGTGAACTAGTCAGAATAAACTGGACAAAGGGTCTTGGTTATTTTAGGGGAAATGGAACATATTAATCCCTGTCTTCCCTGGCCTAAAGCTTAATCCCAGAATAACCTTTCAAGCTACTTTCGAGATAAATTATTTTTTGGCATTCTCAAGACTGGAGTCAATGAAGATAATCTTCTCCTACAGTTCATGCTGTGCTGATTGTGATTCTGATACAGCATTTATATATGTACATAGTAAATATATTTGCACTAAGTTTCAAATGTATCAAAAATCCATACAGTTAATTTTCATCCTGTTACTGTTAGATTTGGGCGGTTTTGAAGTCTTAAAATTAAATCTGTGATTAATCTTTTAGAATTTATGGTTTTGAATACTAGTCTAATTCAGAGAATGCTAGACATAATCTTACACCAATGTTTTAATCCCATTTCATTGTGCTGCTTTTCGTGTCTTCCCCTTTTAGTACTTCGTTTGCTCTCTCTTCATGAATGTTAGAAATGGACAAGACTGTAAGTATATTCAGACTTCTCTCACCCATTTCTTGGGCTTTTGACAATGTGTTTGAGTATATTCTTGACTCTGTGGGGAGACAGCTGTGATTTGCCAAAAATCTTGGTACCTTTCTTATCCCTTTTGTCCTAGAGGAAAAAGAAAAAGGTTTTGGATTTAGCCAGAACTCTTGTAAGGAGATACTTTCAATGCTTTCAGTTAAGACATGTTTTAAAAATGTTTAAATGGATGACTTTATGCTTCATTTTATGGCATTCCTGGAATACTGTTGCAAATACAATAAATGTTCATTTAATCATGAATACTATGCTAGTTGTCATTTGTGAGACACTGCAATAAAGTCCTCACAAGTTCTAAATGGCCTATTTTATATAGAATACAATATCCTTGAGCTATAATAGTGATGTTCATGTTAAACTCAAGGATTTAAGTTTTAAATTGAAGGGTTTTTCTCTTATTTCACCAGGCACATGACTTCCCATAGAAGTTAATCTCTAAATACACTAAGTCCTCCCATTTTATAACATATTTTATAGGGCAAGATAATTGCTCTTGTGCTGCACTTTGGTCTGATTCTGTTAAGTTTATTCTAGAAACCTGTCATCTATAAAACCTAACAAGAACATCCACATCTAAATAGTTTTGCTATAGTGGTACTGCCTATACATAACAAGGGTAGCGGATACAATGCGAGTTTATGCATAGTCTTTGTGACATTTTCCATTTGACATTAGATATTTACATCCGTTTGTCAAAATATGTCTCCTTATCAGTCTTCTAAAGATGAGCCAGTAATATACATGATTACGGTAATTTAAAAATGAAACATAGTGTAGAGAAAGAACATGATAAATGCATATCATCTTAATCTTTATGGCTCTAGTAAATGTCATACCTTAGGCTAGACCAAATACATTTTGAGTTTCCCATGCAAAAATAATTTTCAAAGCAAGTCAGTCAACAGGCTTTTCCTTACTCATTACTACTTAGCCTAAAGATCTTAGAATCTGTTTTTGTTTCATTATCAATTTATTTCTGAGAAATATAATTTTCTTTACCTAGTACTAAAATAATAATTTCCTTTCAGTTTGTAACTGGGATGAAAGTAAATTATCTACTAATTCTGTAAAACTAGTTCCATGCCTAGGTCTTTCATTCTGTGTGATGCTTTTATCTGGAAATTAATACAACAGATACTCCTCAAAGAGTCTCAAAAAGGAGGAGAAAATGGTGTTTTATATTGGAATCAAGCAATCAGCTAGATACTTTAGTTGTCTTTATTTGGAGAGCAGTAAATCTTTTTAGCAAGTGAAATAAACCAGTGAGAATAACTAGGAAGGCATTTAGTGAATTACACAAAGGGTGTGTGGCTTAGACCTTTTCTGGAACGCAGGCTGCAGTTTAGCTGTCGAGGCACTATCATTCTCCTCAAAGGTGAAATGATTTAGAGGCCTAGAGAAACTTAATTTTTCTTGATCACCATGTGCAACCTGGAATTTTAATGGCAGGCATAATTAATTCTTCTGATGTTAATCATCAGGGCTGGGCTCCACAATTATCAGCCTAGTGCAGCTGGGGCATGGTGCAGACATGAAAAATTAGGAAAATGAATCAGTAATAGGGTGGCAGATTTAATCTGCATCATGAAAACAAAGTTAAAAAGAGGGAGATCGAGAGAATTTCAGCTGAAGCTTTTGTGCCAATGAGCACTGACAGAACTGAAAAATGTTGCCGATGTCCAAAGTGATTGGTAATTACCAAGCCATTGAATTTTTTATTGTCAATTTATCATTGCGCCAGAGGTTAAATTTAACATCTTCTTCTAAAGCCATCACTCTAGGAGGAAGGCAAGCTTTGCATCACGTGGCCCAGGAGTCAGTGAAAGGTTAATCAGGTATTTCTTTAGTTTGTGTGTGCTTCCAAATCAGTCTTTCTTTTTTGTGTCCTTTATGCTGCATTCATACCATGGGGTATTTTCTAATTTATATTACCTGTACATTTCAGAAAAATATTAGATTGCATTCCTCAGCCCAGCCTCATCTGCCTTGCTGTGTATTCATAATGCTGTATTTTCATACTTCCCCAGGCATATTTTACACACATTTCAATATGTATATGGAAATTTTATATATACAAGGCAGGCATTTCCCACGTAAGGAAAACAGATAATCTTAGTGACTGAGAGTACTGCAGGAATGAAACAAAAATTGTGATATAGTTTATTTTGTTGTTTTGTTTTTTTTTTAATTTTATTTCTAAACTGTGTTATTTGGTTTGCACTTTATTTTTGCTTTATTCTGAAGCTATGTTGTTTGTTAATGGTCCAGTTTAAGATGAGGGTAATGTTTGGAATGCTAGAAACTGCTTTTGGGCTGAAGGACTGACAGGGAAAGGCTGTTTGCATTTCACACTTTGTACAATGCTGAGTACAGTTTTGGCACTTAGCAAATAAGAAATATTCATTATTCAGAAAGGAGGCACACTTTGGTTTTTTTGATCTTCCCTCCTCAAGAATGTATAACAAATGGTAGAGTCTTTTTTAATGCAAAAGCTATAAAAGACTGAAAGAAAGACAGCATCAAACATCCTTGTAATAGAAATATATGACAGAAATATACATTCATACGTTAAGGACCAAACTGAGCCCTTACTGAAGTAAGTAAAAATCTGCTCAATGAAAATGCAGGATTTGTGCTTCTCTGATTATGGGATTGTACCTGCCCTGAAAATTCCAAATGCATATTCT
The DNA here is from genome assembly GCA_026283785.1 of Coracopsis vasa. Classification (NCBI taxonomy): domain Eukaryota; kingdom Metazoa; phylum Chordata; class Aves; order Psittaciformes; family Psittacidae; genus Coracopsis; species Coracopsis vasa. The sequence continues at coordinate 56,677 of JANHGB010072649.1, forward strand.
CACATTTATTGCTATGTAGCTGTCTTTTGATACAATGCTAAATACAACTTCCGTGTACCTAAATTTCTACCTTTATTCTGCTCAGTAATCTCGCTTCCACTTACTATATTTTTTTGTGTGAGTGCTTGTTTTAGATTGCAGGCTGTGCTCTGATTAAAGGAATCGTATGCATTTTCTATAAATTAAAAATGGAAATGGCCTTTAGGGGAGAGTCAGTAGAGGAATCAATGTGTGCATTAATTACTGCAATTCATTACCCAAATAAACACAAGACTCAGCCTTTTGCTGGATACAAATTTAGGGACATTCGATGTTTACAGGAGACAAAGGCTTGTGATCCTGCTCATGTTAATCTACAGATCAAAGTATGTGAGCCTATTCCTAGTGGAGGCTCCTTTGGGGATACCATAGCTGGGATCAATCCCCCCATGCAGGCAGTGAATTATTACTGCTGAATACAAAAGCTGCTCACGTGACATCACTGTCCCCTAACAACAGGGACACTTGCTCCAGATAGTGCTTTAGAAGAGCATGTTTTCTTGATACCTCACTTTCCTATAATTAAACTCAAATCATAAAGCAATAGCTGCACAATGACACTGATTCCCTTCATAAACAAAAATATGCTTCAGTTCATAACAAATACTCATTCATTTGAAAAAAAAGCCCCATGAAAATATAATGTTTAGCTTCCCAGAGGCTTTCTAGAATATAAACAGAAGGTTAGAAAATATACAGCAAATAAAATTATACAGAAAAACCCCAGTGATTTATTGAAAAGGCTTCATACGCTTCTGAATTACTATCCTTTCTTTTCCTTAAGAAGAGACTAGAAGAGTACTGGAAGAATGCAATTTTTGTAACAGCATCTGGATGCCTTTCTTCTTCATATTTTATAGATGGAGGATAAATTACCATACGAAGGTTTGTGTTCAAACCAGGACACAGAGCGTGATTTGAATCTCACTGCATTTTGCAAAGCTGCCATTGTGGGTACAAGCTCACCCCCAGTCTCAGCAGCTCACAGCAGAACACCAGACCTTTCCTGTTAGAGTACTCAGCTATTGTAATGGGATTCTGACCAAAACTGCAACTAATTAAGAATCAATCCAAGACCATTAGTAAGTGGGACTAAACTAGCCAGTGTTGCATATTTCAGAAGAGTTCACTTTAATGAGAGGAGTTCTTGGACAGGGGAAGAAAAAACCCACAAGCAGATTAAAGATAGTATAGAGACCTTCTCCAGTTAAACTAAACAACTAATGCTACACAGAAAGATGCTGAACTTGTAGTCCTTTCTAATTGATCTACTTAATGTTCTTAAGGAAACTCAAAGCAACACTGAATGCAGGTATTAACTGTGTGTTTGCATTCAATAGCTATTTATAAACATTAGCAATTGTTACATTTTGCAGTCTCTTTCTCTTCATCAGAGAAACATATGTTATTTTTTTTTCAGACATATTAACCTTAAAACTGTCAAGCTATTTTCTCTGGGCTTTGTACTTCCACGACATCTGTTTATCTGCACTGCATTGCCTGCAGATGGTATTTTTAAATTTGTTAAGGGGTTTAGATGCCATATTTTTGACAGCTGTGGTTTTATCTCAGCACAGAACAAAACTTTGCTAAAAATGCAGTGCTTTGAGGGAATGATTTCATTGTCATTTCATTAGTTGTATCAATTTATCCCCCTAATCCCTTGCTATTGTGAGTGCTGTTAATGAACTGGTAGCATGTAAATGTAATCGTTTTACGAGAAATAGGAAAAGGCAATATATGGCTGATGGAATTATTAGAGTGGGAATGCTTGCAACTGTATTGAGATAGTCTGATATTAAAGTACTAAAATCACTGTACAGTAAATTGAAAGCACAAACCCGAACAATTTTGTGGTAAGTCCTAAACCTCACAATGACCTCAGCTCATGAGAAACTGCATGGACAAGGTTCTCAGTTTGAGACGAACTGAGCAGAGTGACAAATCTACTGTGAGCCCATTCAAGAAAAAAGTTTATATTCCTGGCATGCGAACATGAATGGAGACCTTAATGCAATGCCTTTATAGTTGATCCATGTTTCACATGTTTTGTAGAAGAAGTTAAGAATTTACACAGGAATTACCAGGAACCTTCATTATTTCAAAACACCAGTTAATTTGGCTGCAGGGGACAGAATGTGCTAGAACATCATTCCAGTATGCTTGTTTGAAAGATGAGCATCTTGGCTATTTAATTCTTAGTTTTCTACTTTATAGTCTAAATTGTAGTGCTAAACAAAGTGTGCATTCAGTGCAATATTCTCTTGCAATAAATATCAATCAGAACAATCATAAAGAGACCAATAAATTTTGGATTATTTATCTTTGTAGGAAAAGTGGGCCCTAACCAGGAGCGCAAGGGTCTCCCTGTGATTGCCATTTACCTTAGTCCTTGCTTTGGATTCATGCATTCTTAATACATAGACTGTGTACATCTTGGAAATGCTGGTTTTAAAAACTGTATCTTTTCAACCAAGCTTCTTTAGCTTCTGTGGAAAAGGAAATGTGGTTTATGTTTGTAATGCCAGGTGACAGTGAGAACAGCAATGAAGGAAAATAGTCTGGGGAGAGAGGAAAAAAGCTTCTTTAAGGTGTCTGGGAATACATCAGGACTGTCTGTTAAACATTTTTTATTTTTAATTTCACTCAGATACTGCATTTTTAGTAACCTTAGATGGAAGTTGACATTTAAAAGGGAAAATGACTGACAGATCAACAGCTGTGAACTTCTTTATTATTAATAAAAGAAGCAAACAAGTAATTTCAGCTCTTTCTTTCCTGTGGGCTGTGTGCTAAGATCTGAGAAGGGTAAAAATGGAGAATCCTTCTACATCCTGGTCAGAGCTTTTGGCTTTTACAAAATAAATAGACTGGAACAAAGTGTCACTTGAATGTAGAAAAGGATGTTTGGAATCAGGACAGGCCAGGAGAGACATGACCAGTATTTCCATTCCAGTGGAGATTCACAGACCAAGTGACAACCCTCAGGCAAATAAGCCTCAGAACAGCTCCCAGATGCTATAAAAACTATTTCAGAGTGGTTGTGCAGCCATTTCACATCTCATGGGAAGAGAATTCTACTGACCTGACCTGTGCCAAATGACACAAGCAATATCCTTTTTGTTTTCTTTTTTGGTCTTAGGAGGTGATCTGAATTTTTTTCCATTTCTATTCTACCATCACTTAGAAGAGTAAAGCCTCTTTGCTTGAGCTGGAAGAGCTGGAGCTCTCTTATCACTTCCATCTTCTGGGCCTTATTTTCTCTCATTTATAGTAAGCTATGAGGATCTCCTTATGCTCACTTAAGGTCAGCCTGTTCAACATAACAATATAGCTGCAGAACTATGAGTACTGTCAAGTTCAAGACTCCTTCCCAGGTTGCATGTGGTGTCCTTTAGATTTTAGTTAAGCATAAGTTCTTTATATAGATTCAGGTTTTGACATCTTCCTGACTATTCACATCCTTCTATGAGAGCAATGGACCTCAAATCAGGGGTGTGTGTATAACTGGGGTGTTAGGGTTTTTATTTTAATTTTTGTTTAGGTATAGGTAATTACAGAATGACAGGGGCTGGGTAAAAAAGCTGATGAGCAACTGGAGATCCTACATCAGGTACGTAATGATGTCTTGTTGGCTAAAATTTCTGATACTATGGAAACTGAGCAAGTCTAAAACATCATTATTTTTATTTTTACTTCTTGGCATGTATTTACTGCTTGCTTTCCCATGCAGTTTGCCAGCAACTTTTTTGTATGACTGCCAGCAATATGGAGACTGCAAGAGTCTACAATTGCTTTTGCCTTCCTTTCAGAAATTCATGAAATGCATTTCACATCCTTCCAAGGAAGATCCTTCTGTCCCTAAATAGGTATTGGAAGAGGTGAAATAGAGTGGCAAACACAGTTCTTTTCCTTCCTCTTCTTAAATATGTAGTGCTCCTTTATCAGTTCTCCTCCAGGATGCATTCCCCAAAGAGAACTCCCCCTTCTGTATTGCAGCGAGAGCCAGTTACTCCCCCAGAGAGGAAGAAGCCAAGGATGGTCAGAACAGAAACCAGGCAATGACTTTACTGACAGGGCAAATTCATACAGCACCTGAACCAGGAAAGCGCAGCAGGGTGGTGACAGTAACAGGTCCTATTGATAGACTAGTGATGACCATGGCAAAAGCAAAATAACTAGTCAAGTTGAAAGTCAGCCTGGGAAAGTCAAGCAACAATTCAGGTGTAGGTCTGGGACAAAGTACACCTGTGATGTGCCTCGTGCAAAGAGTGTGTGCCCAGGCCTGAGTTTAAATGAGGCTTCTGAGTCTGTGGGCAGTGGTGTGTGGAGGCCCTAGGTGGGGGAATTAAAGCCTACTAGTGCACTCAAGGCTGAAGCAGATCTTTACAGTTTACATTTCAATCTGCGTTTTTCCCACTTTGTCCAGCCATTGAACTGATATTTTTTTCTCTGCCACCAAAAATGAACTTACACAGCATCTCTACAGTTCCCTACTTGTCCTCTTCTCCTCAGCTCTGCCTTTCTTCACTGGTCTAAGTATTTTAATGCAAAGTGACTGCTAGAACAGTAAAACCTTGTTATAATGTCACTGGAGGTTTAGATAGAAAACATTTATTCTAACAAATCCATGACTTCGTAGCAATTTTGCACTGTGCTGCAGACCATAGTACTTGGAACGTCATAGTCCCAGCAAAGACATTTTTACTTCCCAACTATGACTGGTCACTTTGTTAGAGGTGTTCATATAAAAGACTGCAAAGCTTTGTTTTGAAAACCCAGTGTCAGCACTAGCAAAAACTGGGCTCATATACAGTCCTTGCCATTCTGTTCACTCCTTGCCTATGATGTCCATGATTCTCATATCACTGCTTTTTTCCCCAGTGCTCTGTGGCCTTGTTTTACTATCCAACAAAGTAGGAGAGCCAGCAGGATGCTTAATCAGTATCATTTCAAATGAATGTTAACATACCTATTTCCTGTCTGTCCTGCCCTCTTCCCCCACTCCCTTTGGCTATGATTTATTAAAATGATTTTGATTGAGTGCACATGGACCCCTGCCTCCTACTGGAGAGTATCAGATGGGTTCAGCTGTGTCATAAACCTCATTCCTTCAGCAAATATGAGAAATACTGCAGTCTTTTATAGAAACACCTCTAATAAAGTGATTTTTAGATATGATATATAACTAAGTAGGCTAAATTATGACATAAGCATTAAACTTTACTTTTAAATACCTATATTTTTGCCTCTGTAGTGCTGTAGAAGAGAAAAATCTTTGCATTGAAAACAAAAAAATATAAATAGACCTAAAATGTGTCATCTCTCCCCTGCCCACAACTCTGCACTAGCTTCCTAAGGAAACACAGTCAAGGACAGCCCAACTGTTCTAGTGGCACTGTAAGCCTGGCATTTGTATGAAGCTGTTTAGTCATATATTGGCTTTTTCAAGTTATTTCCTTATAAAAAGAAAATGGCATCCTTGAGATTTTTTTATTAATTCTAAAAACTAGTGCTACAGCATCTGATCAACTTTCTTCTTCTCCACTTTGGGAAAGGCTGCCTTATTTACAGCTGTTGAGCCAGTCAGCTCCCACCTCTTCCGAAAAGATAAGTACATATATGCCTAAGAGACACAATGGGCTAGGAATCATAAAAATGTTCATCCTCGTTATGCATTTCTCTGAATTCCCTTGTAAAAAAAGCTTCCAAGTTTAGATGAATAAACTTTAGAGTTGAGGATTAATTGTGTAACCACAAAGACTGTGGGCTTCTCATTATTTGAGGGGTTTGGAAGTGTGGGCAGTATGTTCTAGACCAAACCACAAAGTTTTCCATTGGCAACCACCTGTCAGTAATCCTTGCAAGCTATTAACTTAAGGTAGAATAGAACAGGACATATATAAAGATTAAATAGTAACGGCAGGTGCAGACCTGACTTCACAAGAGGCAGAGGGCTGAGACAAACCATGCCATATAATGGTATGTCCAACTGATCACTACAAATAAGAAAAGCACATGAGATAAACTGACAGTTCAGTTAGGCAAAGACATTACTATTAGTCACTCATTCTGACCTCAGAAATTGTGAAAATCTGTAAATGTTATATATTTTGTTTTCATAACATGTTCCTGGCACCAAAACACACAGAAATCATTCATTCACCTCAGAAGCTTGTTTAGCCAAACTGCTTTGCTAGATTGGAGTATGCCCAATATAAAATATTTAAACGGTTGTAATTTTGATCCCAACATAAATACCTTGTGAATGAAGGTCATTGTCTTGTATTTTAATCAAACTGTGTGGTTACTGTACCTATTCAAAGGAAACAGAGCTCTATGGGATGTGTGCAGATCAGAATGCACAATGAGGGGCTAAAAAATGTAAGCAATGGCCACCTAAGCTATGTATGACTTTTAGTAAGAATGAGGTCAGTTTGTATGATTGATGGCTTATGTTTGTTATCCTCCTTCAGGTAAAACATTTGCTGCAGGCAGGTTTTCTGCAAAAACTTCAGAACTGAGATTTAAAAATGATTTCACTTTTTGAATAATTTCTTTCTCTCTTTCTCTGAGCGAACATAAAAAGGTCCACAGAGCAGTAATGTATAAAGACAAAGCCAGGCTGAGGATTACATCTTACCAGAGATACACAAGTGTTAGTCAAATGGAGAGATGACAGTGAAATAAGGAAACAATTAAACTTCAATAAAAGAAAATAAGGAATAACATTCCAGTCAGATCTAATCACATTATGTATAGCATAACTTTCAAATTGGAAGTCCATAAAACCCAACCACACCTCAGCCAGTTTGTCTGACATCCATCCTGTATAATAAGCCAGAGGTTCCTCGTGGCACAACTCCAAGGCAGTTTGAAACCATGTCTGCAGTGAGGATGGCGCTGAGCCATGTTTCCAAAGAAGCAGAACAATTTTTCTGGTGGGAAAGGTCAGGCAGTACAGAGCCATGAGGGATGAAATTCCCTTTTTTGGATTTTTCTCCATTCATATTCCTCCAAATATATTTCTTTTAATAGCAAAATTAGTTCACAAACAGAAAACCTGCCATTAAAACAACATTAAAGATCCATTTGAACTGACAGGCAGCAGGAAATACAGAAACCAGGCAACCTGGCTTGTGTCATTATAAAACTTAGCAAAGAATTTGATAGGTCACTAGTTACCTTTGCTCTGTCCTGTAAGTCTGTCGCCCAACAGACTTTTTAAACTCTTACTTAATACAGATAAAAAGAAAATAATGCAATGGATTCTCATTCCCATGTTCTATATTTGATGTGTGCAAGGCATGCATGAGTATAGTAGTTAATTTACATTTATCTTCCATTTTAAATAATAATCTTATTCATAATGCATAAATGGATTCCATATGCTACTAGACAAATCATTCCTAATTTTCATTATGGAAGCACATATGGGAACTGTGCTCACCCAGGATAAAATCCTGGCTCCACTGAAGTCAATGGCAAATTTACCACTAATTTTGCAAGGGCCAAGATTTCACCCTTGATGTGCAGCCACCCTAATAATACAAAGAGCCAAAGCTGAGAAATAGCATCCTGTCCTCTTGTTCTCTCTTCTCATACATCAGATAAGTTTGAGCAAGAACTGAGTGATCACTGAATTAATGTAATCCATTCCTGTAAGTTTTCTAGCTTGCATCAAGCTCTTTGCTTGGGGTGAGGGATAGAGGTTTAATTATAGTAGCCACACAGTTGTCTGTAAATGTTATCAGTGCCAGCTATTTCAAAGACTTGCATAGAGAAGTAGAGCAGATCACTGGGAAATGACATAAGAACTAGCTTGCACTGGAGAGGAAGGGCAATACGCAGCTTTCCAGCAGTAAGAAGCATGTCTAGGGAAACAGGGTCTGTGGCATCTTCTGTCAAAGTCTGTGGGTCATGACTGGACTGGCCTGAGACAAAATGATGTTTAACCCACTGCTCATTCTATGTGGCCCTTTTTGGACTCTTCAGAAGTGTAGAAGATGGGTTGCAGGCAGCTGAATTTCCTTGCAGTCTGATTTCTCTCCGAGGGGCCCTAACACCCTTCTCTATAATACAATAGGAAATGCCCTCTTCATGTGGCTAAAATGCAGTTTACTGGAGTATGGATACATGTCCAGTCATTTGTCATCAGTGCAAATGCTTGGGACACATGAGCATTGTGCAAACAGTCTATATTATTTGAAAAAGAGTATCTCTTGTGGCCCATGTGGAGCAGAGATAGACTCCTTATACTTCGGTTGCACTCAGCGAGAACTAGAATAAAGCTCAAATTCCTCTTAATTTCTGTGTTGGATTTACAGTATTCCAACATTCCGTCTTGCACGTAGAGAAGGGATGCATACTGAGAAGAACTTCAGTGAAACTGGCTGGATCACTATATTTTATCTTTAGTTAGATCAAGCTTAATATCAACTATTCCAAAAGTGGGTGGCTGATTTCCAAGACTGATCTTGAGTCAAATTCCAGCATCCCTAAAATTCACACAAGTTGAGCTCTGGAAGCTTTCTGCATATTGAGTTTTTTAAACACATAAGAGCAACCCCTCCATTTTCTTGCCAGAGCTAGGAAGTAACTGATGTTCTGGCTCACAGAACAAATGAAAATATTTTATTTAGCATGCATAAACTTTAAAAATTGATCACAAATTAAAAGTAAGCATCGGTTTGAAATGAAAAAAAAAAACCAAACCCAAACTTCCAGTAAAGACATTCTGAGTTTTCTGGGTTTTTTGCACCCTTTTAAGTGTGGTTCAACTAAGATTCCTGAAGCATTCTGGTTAAATTGTAGTTTTGACAAATGAATTTATGATTTGAATTTATGAAAACATCTCCCTCAGCCTAATTACTTGTTAAGATCCATTGTTTTGGAGTCCTTTCACTAGAAAAAGCTTCTCATTAAGCTAATCAGCCAAGTTCTTGGCTGGCGCAATCTGAGCATCTCTACTAGTGTTTCTGGCAAGATCTCCGAAGTCATCACCATCACATCACTGTCTGCTGAAGCAGACATTTTCCATGTGTAAGTACTATGAGATTAGGCATCATGTAACATGTGAGAAGCTGGTTAATAAAGAGCTGGAACAATAAATTATATTAATAACTTGAATTTTAGCTAATTTGTCTCTGCAAGGTATTATTTGACTTTATTTTGCCTGCATTTTTATTTTCAGCACTAGGACATGACAAGTTGTGAATTATGATCTATTCATTCATACCCAGTTTCAACACAACTGGGTGTGAATTAATACTCCATAATTCATATAGTGGAGTGTCTTATTACAATTATAAAATTTTATTAGAAAATGTTTTTTAATATTTATATTGTTAATTAAATTATGATGAGTCTCATAAATTCTGAACAATTAATTAGGTTGTATTAGGCACTATTCAAATTTCATCTGTTAGCCAATCAAGGTACACAGACTTCTCTATTATTTAATATACTATATAATAATGTTGGCCTGTGAGATTTTTCTTTAGTATGTGGAATTTCTTATTCAGATGGACTTTATCAGAAAATTTTCATTACTAATTTGTAACCATAAGGGTCAGTCAAAAGGAAATATTATTTCCTTTTACAGATGATAATTCACTGAACGTAGGAAAGAGCATTTAACTCTTCATGTAGAAGGTAAGAAACTCCACGACACATAAGCCTTGAGCAATTCAGCAGTGTTGTTTCTGAGGGCAACAGCAGTCTCTTCTGTCTGCTAACTTCCCTAAAGCACTTTGATCTTCCATATTTTGGCTCTAGCTCTGCATTTCACCTCCTCTATGTTAAAGTCTTATTCCAGATCTGCTTGTGAAAGCACTTCAACATATGTGTAAAGTCAAACATATGCTTCAGTGTCCCCTAAATTAAAGTGAGGTCTGTTGTACTCTCAGGTATATAGAAACTGAAGATGGGAGGCATAGTAGGAATTGTAATTCAAGATAGATATAGATTACATGACATTACTAGAATAAAGGTATCCCAATTCTGATGACTATTCATAAAATCAAACACATACAGTCTACATAAATGATGTGGAAAGATGCAGTAGCCAGAGTTAGATAATATAAACATAATGTAAACAATAGGAAATAATTTAGATCCATTCTGTGTCTATGTAAACTTTTTCTTTTTTTTTAAATCTCATACATTTTTCTCATTGGTTTTTATGATAATTTTTATTTTAATTTAATTGCCTAAAGTTGTGGGTTAATTTAATGCCCATAGAATTTAAATTACTTTGAGTCAGGTAGAGTGAAGACCTGCAGTGATGTACCAATAAATTACTTCCTCCCCAGCCTTTGCTATTCTTTTGATTACAGATAGCATAAGAGCCCCGTCCCAGGTAGAGATTCTCTGGGCAAGGAATGGAGGACTGAGTCCTTCAAAGCAAGGATTGTGTATGGCAGCATTCTTCCCCATCAGGTAGTGCTGTTGTGAGAGTGCAGCCAGAGTTTCCTACTGCTCCTTTATTAATAATGGAACGCTCACAGAAACTCCATGCAAAATTGATTTTTGAACAGTATATAAGAATCTAATGTGAAGTCTTAAAATGTCATTGAAAAATCTGTTTGTAATTTACTTTGCCTGTAAGAACTTACTGCCCCACTATAAACAATTTTATTGTATTTCTCCCCATTAAACAACAATTTTTTTGCATATTTGTTCAGCCTTCTTGCTGTGACATGCCACTGTGAGCTGATAGATAGGTATTTAAAACCATACATGGTCTCTGTTTCTTTTGTTGCCTTTTTCAAATGGCAAGTGGGGATATCATTTTCAGCACAGTGCAAGTGAATGGTGTTAATGGTTCATTAACACAGAATATTGTTAACTGATGAATTGCAAATGTACTGTTTGGAGAAGAGTGAACATGTTTCTGGGGCTGCAAAAATTGTTCTTGTTCCTTTTTTTAAGCTCTGAAAAAAAGACTGTCAAGTACAGAGCAAAGATTCCTGGGGCTGAGGCCCAGGACAGGGGAATAGGAGATCTTCATTTTCATTGTTTTCTGTTCCAAAACTTTCTTTGTGACTTGAATTATTTTACTAAGCACTTGATTTAACCTCCCATTCACTGACCCAAGACTTTATCAATATAATTGCAAGTGTAACTTTACATGCAACCCTTAATGATGCCATTGATTAATAATACCCATATACAAATAGGCTCTAGGAACTTTTAGGAGTTTTAAAAGGCTGAAGATATTTTTTTCTGCCTCATTTCTTTATATCCAAAATGGACCTGAAAATACTGTTGGGGAAAAAGATGTATGTTCACCAGTGTCTGCTCAGATTTCACAAGTATTCTGCAAATATGTGACGTTTTATTTTCATATTATTTTTCACTATATTCAGTAATATCACAGTATTTTCAGTGATAGATAACAGAACCCCAAGGGTATGGCCTCCTTGTTTGACAGAGGGCTTCTAGTACTAAAGCATTGATTGAGCTAGTTTGTATAGTTCACTTTTCTGCTGCTGGGCTGTGACTTTTGACTTCATTGTACCTAACGAGCATGTCAGGATTATGAAATTCCAGAGCTACTCCATATTAAAAGATCAAAGACATGGTTCTGCCAATTAAACCTAAGGGGTTTGTAGGAGTATGAAAGAAATTTTGACAGCCCTGTCCAACATGTGCTGGTATTTGTATGACTTGGGAGATAGAGATTCCAAGAAGCTAAGTTATTTCTTATTTTCTAAAGTGTTTCCAACAGAAGGGTTGAAATTTAATAACTTGTGAAAACAGGAATTGCGGGAAAAGGTAGCTGGCTTTATATGCTACTTAACCATAGGCTCTTGATCAGCTGGAGGAAGTTGTTTATACTGGAGGAAATTGTTTATACTTTTGGATTAATAGCAGAACTTGAACTCTGCATGGATTTCCAGTTGTCCTTCAGTCAGGGGTAGGCTTTAACACTTGACTAAGCCACTACCCATTATGTTAGAGAAGTTGTGGCAGTCTGGTGAAGTTCCCACTGACTGGAAAAGGGGAAACAAACCCCCATTTTTAAAAAGAGAAAAAAGGAAGTCCTAGGGAGCTACAGTCTCAGCTCTACCCAGCAACATCATGGAGCAGATCCTCCTGGAAATTATGCTAAGGCACATGGAAAATAAGGAGGTGACTGGTGGCAGCCAACATGGCTTCACTAAGTGCAATTAATGCCTGACAAATTTGGTGACATTCTATAATGGGGCCACAGGATTGGTGGATAAGGGAAGATATCATCTACCTGGACTTGTGGAAAGCATTTGACACTGTCCTGTAATGGCATCCTTGTCTCTAAATTGGAGAGGCATGGATTTGATGGACGGATCACTCAGTGGATAAGGAATTGGCTGGATGATAGCACTCAAATTGTTGCAGTCAACAGCTTAATGTCCAGGTGAACACCAGTGACAAGTGGTGTTCCTCAGAGATCACTATTGGGACCAGCACTGTTCCAACATCTTTGTCAGCTATATGGATAGTGGGACTGACGCACCCTCAGCGGGTTTGCTGACACCACCAAGCTGTGTGGTACAGTTGACATGCTGGAGGGAAGGAATGCCATCCAGAGGGACCTGGACAGGTTTGAGAGGTAGGCTTATGTTAACCTCATGAAGTTCAACAAGGCCACGTGAAAGGTCCTGCACTTGAGTTGGGGCAATCCCAAGTACAAATACAGGCTGAGTGGAGAATGGATTGAGAGCAGCCTTGAGGAGAAAGACTTGAGAATGCTGGTTGATAAGAAGCTCAACATGAACCAGCAATCTGTGCTTGCAGCCCAGAAAGCCAACAGTATCTTGGGCTGCAATATAATCTGGGCTGAAGGTGACAGGGCTTGGAGAGGGAAATATGTTATGAGAGCTGGTAGCTGGAAGTCAAAACTGCTAGGTGCCTAAGGAATAGAAATCCATACAAGTGCTTGTTCCATAAAGTAATATATACTGCATGAAGACATGAAGATTGCTGAATTTTGGAGACGCTGCCTTGAAAAGCAAAGGCTGCATTGGAGCTGAAGATGAAAATGCAGCAGTACATGAGTTCTCTCTGAAATAATCTCTATTTACCTGTGGCCTATGCTGCAATATAATCCTTTCTCTGACATGTTGGCCAGGACACTGAGTTTGCTTTCTGCTTCTTCATCAACATTTAGTGCTAGCTAATAATGAAATAGGAGTGGGTATGCTACAACTTGGAGATAAATGTCATTTCACATCGCTAACAAAACTTTGGGGACTTGATAATCAGAGGTTATGGCTCAGTATTTTCTACAAGCAATTATGCCATGCAGATCTGTTTCTTGAATTTCTGTAATACAAGAGGTTTTGTTTGTGAAACACAAAACTTAGGATTCAGAGTAATTTTTTACCTCTATATTTTTACTGGGTATATTCCTGTCTATCAGAGAAAGCTCTTAACATTTCATACGTCTTTCCTTTCCTTTGCTAGTGTAACCTAGGGGAAAAACTAAGATGCATTGGACTGGAACTCAGGACACTTGAGCTCTATTTGAATGTCTCCCACAGCCTTTTTTGACCTGGACAAGTCACCGTTCTGTGCCCATTTCTTACCTGTATGTTATGGGGATAGTAATTATTTGCCTCAATTGCCTAATTAGACCATGAGCCTTGGGAATCCAAGCTGTATGAAGCCAGTAGCCAGTACAATGGTATCTTTATTTTAGTAAGCACTTTTAACATCTCCTGTACCTAAAAATATGTAATAAAAATGCAAAACTCTTGTAGAAATTTGTAGAAAAACTCTTTCTGTCCTTTGTGAATAGCCTCATGAAAAATATATGGAAGACGTAAAGGGAAAGGATGGTGACCCTATGGAGTTAAACTATGAAAGCTTGAAAACACAGCTTGGAGTTGAGACCTATTGGATTTTTTACCCTGCTACCCTATCCATGAAAACAGTAGCTGTTTTTGCAGAAAAGGAGTAATAAATGCCATGAAGTGCTTAGAAGGGATGACCATATGAATCTGCCTTGTATGGATAGTGTTTATTTCAAGAGTAGGAGCAAAAGTTTGAAACTTTGGAGGAAGAATGTAGGCTATGACTAACTTCATGCGTCTTGGCTTCCTGCACTTAGAGAAATCACTTGGTAAAACTGAGCAGATCTGTTTTGCTTCCTACAATACTTGATAAGCAAGAAAACCTCTAGTGACTGGCTAATCTTACAAAAACTTTATTGTGTTTTCACTATTTAGGGAAAATTTTAAGTTAGCATTAGTATGAAAACCTACAGATGTTAGCTCTTTATCCTTTGTCTAAGATCAGATTTATCTGACTAACCAACATTAAAAATGTGTAAATTTGTGGCAAACACAATGAATCTTGAATATATTAAAGAAACAAACAGATGAACCATCTGGAAACAAGATGTAGATCAGAAATAGTTATGCCAGTGGCACAATCCAAGCGTAATCCCTGGCATAATTTACACAGAGCAGCTCTATCAAGAGCCAGAAACTATTCTTTTAGAAGGCACATTATCATTCCACTTGCTGGGTAAATACTGACAAAAGAGTGGCACTTGCTGTAGAAATGTATCTACATCCTGCATTCCCTCTAGGGAAACTTCTGTATTCTAAATTTTCCCTACTATTTTTTTTCCCTTTTGTCTTTCCTAGCCCTTTCCCATCTAAAATGACTGCAGTAGGTGTGGCTCTGCAACTACAGGAATCAGTTTGTTAACTTCACACTTATTTTTGATAACTGATAGATATCCATTATAGTGCATAATTGATTATGCACACAAATGCTTAATATTATGTGAAATAGGACAATTTGATAAGTGGAGAAAATTTGCACATCACCATTAAATAGACCTTAATTTTGCCATGCACCATTAAAGATTCACACATAATCCATCAGTTTTTCTCTTTCTGCTATCACCTGAAAAGATTTCACATTGTCACATCATCCCAGTGGAAACTACTCATGAGGGAAAGTAGTAGATTTCACTATTATGTGACTAACTAACGTGTTTCAGCTGGGTGTGTTTTCTCATGGCACTGGAATGTTTTGACAGCCTGCAGTTTCATTGGTAGTGATCACAGAGCAACACAAATTAGATATTGTATTCTTTACATCTTTACATAGCTGGAAAAGGTGAGACACCTCAACAAACAATGCATCTTGAAGAATGTTTGCAGGGTATTTTGAATGGTGAATATATTGCAAACCTGGATAGAAACTAGGTTGCAGTATATCTTATGAAGTGACTGATTTAAACCCATACCTAATGTATCTTGTAGGTTAGCATTAATTTGACTTGCTGAGTGGATGGAATTTATGAGTATAATGCATTGCACTAGACAAATAAAAACATCCTCCTTCAGTAATGAAGGTGAAGGCAGACTCCATACTGGCAAGCCAAGCACCGTCTTCTAAGCTTTAGCTATGTAATATCCATCTTACTGCTGTGGCACAGTGATGCAACACATTGCAAATGACCCCTGTCAGGAAATACCATTCTGATATTTGACTTCAAGCTTAGATTTCCTTGATTTTTCAAAAAATCTCCATGCATCATTTGTCTCTTCAACACCGTTCCTATTTTTCCCATCTTTTTCTTCTTCCCATTTTGTAATTGTCTTAGCATCTTAACTTCTTTCTCCTTCAGGCATTTCAAAAGGTTTTATCACCTTCCTCCTCACTTTTGTTTGTATCTGACTTGGTTCTGTAACACGTAACAGCAAGCAACATTAAAATACTTGTGCTAGTACTTAACTAGTACGTCATGCAAGCACAATCACAGCAAGTATAGGCTTTGCTCTGCAAAACTTACAGCTTTAATTAGGCTTGCAATTTTAATTATCTTTCCAGAACAAATCTTGGATATGGACACGGAGAAAAGGAAGAGATTTTCCACACTGGTAGCAGAGTCAGAAATAGAACCCATCTATATTTTTTGACTTATTGCATACTTTGTCATTCTACTGGTACTTCTTTTGCTTCTACTCTTTCCATAAGGAAATTGGGTTCATTTTGCCATTCAGGAAAAGATGACATGTTTATTGTGAAACCTCTTCTACAAAAGTAAGGGCTTGACTTACTGAAATGAAGCTGCATTACACTCAGAGCTAAGCCTATATCAAAATTCTAGTTGGGACTCTACTCAAATTATGAAGTGTTTGTCTGAAATGTAACCTACTTTTTACCTTGATCCTTCTTCTTCAATAGGAGCTTGAGAACACAGTTAAATAATCAGAATAAAATAAAGATGTTTCAGTCTGTGCAAATGGGTTGGATGATGATTTAAACAGGTAAATGAGATTTCCCTTCGTTTGTGGGGAAGCTGTATGTATATATCCAAAGATAAAATATGTGCTAAGTATTATTTTTTCCCTTTTTTTCCTTTTATTTTTCACTTTTGGGATTACTTTTTAGAGGTTGGCAAGTGTTTGCTCTTTCCAGATCTGTGGAAATTATGATCTGTGTGTGTGCCTTCACCTGTGAGGTCAGCCAAAGGATTTTGCTGTTGCTGAGACAAATTTCTTTTAAGCTCTAAATACTGCACATCCTAAAAAATTCAAGAAAACTTATATCTTGCAAGAGTGACCCAAAGCTTTGTAAATCAAAACAGTGCCTTCCCTCGCTAATAGTGGAAAACTTTTGGGGTTTTGGCAGTTGAGGTTTGTTTGCTTGGTGTTTTGACCCTGAACACTCTTAAGCCTGAGCAATCACATCTACTCAAGTGAGCTAAATGAACATACTCAAGCGAATGGAGTTCCACAAATGCTTAAGAGCTTGCTGGCTAACTTCTTGAAAGATATGCTCGAGTTCAGCCACAAATTACTTGGCTAGACACTGGAATTGCTGGGTGAATTTCTATGGTCTGTGTTTTGCAGCACTTCAGACTAGATGATCACAGTGGTCCCTTCTGACCTTGAAATATGTGGCTTGGGTGCTAACCTATGTTAGCAAAGCCAGAATGAGGAACATAGGAATGTAAGGGGTTAGCATATGAGAATTTGTTCAGTTTTTAATTTTACTTTTAGCATAGACCCTAATCAAAAGAATCAAGTTGTCTGGAAGCCCTAACAAACTACTTGGCAGTATTAATCACTTGCTCAGTTCAGTGTTAAGGGAAAAAGATACCATTAATCAGGGGGATTTTTCTAACCACTTTTCTGGGATTTTCTCAGAGTCTTCATATTGCCAGTCCTTTAGGGGCTTCTAACGTTACAGAACCTGCATGGTCTTAGCTGTAGTGTTTACTTCTGAAGGGCTTGTTGTAAAAAAACAGTATCAAAAATCCCTAGGATTTTCCATCTTTAATTTATTACTGTTTGTAATTATAGAAGAAGAAACTGAGCTTTTTCTTTTGCCTTTTTTTTTCTATTAAAACAATTCTGTAATAGTGTTATTTCAAAGAAGAGGTTTTATATTGCTTTTGTCATGAGAAGGCTTATTCTGGTGTGCTTACTGGGCACGCTTCAACAAAATTCTCTTCTCTTTCCTGAGATGCAATGGCAAAATGTGGGGTTTAATTTTTATTTTTAATACACAAGCATTTTAAAGGACATTGCTTAGAAATGTATGTCTTGTACAACAATTTATTTTGCTCCCTTTTATTGTGATAAGCATTTAATTGCAACTGTATTTACATATGTTGAGCTTCCAGTAGAAATTCAAGATATAGCTGCACATCAAGTGAGATATTGACAACCATGCATGTGAGATCCCATTTCATGTTTCTCGACAGTTGCCTATGTAAGCTCCCTTGTTATGTCGCTTATCAGGCGAAGGTATAAGATAGCCGTTCAAATCCTTGTTTCTTTTTCAGGCTTTTAATTGCTGTTTCTCTAAACTACTCAGAAGAGAAAGGAATAGCACTGGGGTTGTGCAGGCTGAAAGGGTGAAAGTCCATCTCTGTTACACTGGTTTGAAATGCAGAGTAAGAAGTCAGCTTTATTGTAAAATGTAGAGGATTGGCTGCTCTTCTTGCATGGCTGTTCAAGTGGAAAATGCATCCTTCCTCAGCTGTAACTACTGTGAGTTGTTAGGGTTTCTCTTTAATATGAATTCAGAATTCATTTTCAGTAGGCAACCATTTTTTTTTCTACTTGGTGAACAGGACTGAGTACTGCAGATAGAAAGCTGCTAGCTTGTGGGTAGACTCATTTATCCAGAGGTGGTATCTGTTGGTGCTAGTTTCTGAAGCTGATACTGGTGGCTGTTGTGTATGTCAGCCCACAAAGAAATTCAAAATCATTGAGAAGCAATCTGTCTAAAGCACTTCTGACAGCTTGTATCTTCCACTTGGATGATTGGCTCACTTAAAGACTGGGCTTGATGTGGGTTGTATTTCTGCAACACGAAAGACTTACTGCTTTTCCACATTTTACAACTTTTGTCCAGTAGGTTTTGGTGAATAGAAAGTACTGCTGATTGTACAATGATATACAGAAAGATAAAAAGGATGAGGTGTTATATTTTTACCTGCAGATTGTGGTGAGAAATGATAGATAGGTGAGCTCCTGGTATCCATGTTGTTTCACTGTAGCTCATCCCAGGAATACTATGTCTTAGGCTACAAGAGAGCTCTCTAAATCAAGATGCTGTAGTCAAGAACATAAACCATTTACTTATTGATCAGAACCACGCAGAACTGCTTTAAAAGTCTGTACCTGCATTCACTGAAGTCAATTTCTTTCTTGATCATTTCAGGATCCAGTTCAGGATGCCAAAAAGGGCTGTGTCTAAATGGAACTGTAACCTGAAAACTCAGCCTATATATAGGTACAACTTACATACTGAGAATCTTACTATCTTCCTAAATAATCTGTTCATTTTCTTATCATTCCCTCTAGTTTTTCCATTTAGGTCTCGCTGAGTTTGGAAATTTCTCCCTCTCTCTTTTTTGGAGGCGAGAAAAGGAATTTTCTGGATTCCTTGTGAATATTTCTGCTTAACATTCCTGATGGTTGGATCCCATTTTCTCACTGATGCACTAGAAGAAGAATGTAATTAACTGCATTATCTCTGCGCAAGAGTTACATAAATCTACTTAGGAGAAGAAGACTCAATAAGGGGATAATTTCCTCCTTTGATATGTCTGACTTCTATTGATTTGAGTGAAAATGTATGTGCATCTTAGGCACGATTTACATAGAGAAGGACCTGAACTAAAATTTTTTTGTTGACCTGCTATATTAGGTGGAAAAATAGGAGACAAACTTTGCTTTCATTAAAGACCTCTTTTTGCAAATAGCTGGGAAGTACAGGAAAGAAAGTATTTCTTAAAGTGTGTCATGTTAACAGAGGCTAATTCTGCAAAGGCCTATGACCAGTTAAACAAGTCAAATACAGTAAATTCTTTATTATTGTAAATAACACAAAGAGTTTCCTTTCATTTCCCTGTTTCAAGCATAAAGTAAAATTACTGAAGGAGCAAAAGTAGTGACAAATCATAGGCTATTGTGTGTAATGCTTTTAAAATTAAGCCAGGAATCTCTTCAGTTTGCAACCCTTCATGAGAAATTAAGCATTCTTAAAGTAAAATCATTCTCTTGACATTCTCAGCACTATTTCTCATCACAAATTTTCAGTTATTCCTGAGAATAGTTTTTGTCATTTGACAGACCTGCCTTATCTGTTTTCATAAAGGAAAGCAGAGTGACACAAAAAGTTTCCTCATCCTGTCTGAAATGAGTGTGCCTTGATGCAGGGATTATGTGTGAGAGGTGTAAAATAGCTCTTAGTGCCATTTCTGGAACACACACATTTTGTGAAGGCTTTTCTGTTTCACTGCTGACAGAAGTGGGAGAGGAGCCCATCATGCCGCTGTGCAGGGTGGTGGTGTGCCAAATGGCCCCATGCTGTTTGCAGCTTCCACACTTGTCTGCTCTCCTGCAAGAATCACCTTATCTGCTGGACCAATGAGACCATTAATGGAAACCCTGTAGTATGCCATCAGAGCTCAGCTTCTTGATCAATAGTTATTTACTTCTGAGAGGTCAGAGCTTGGCTAATATAGCTGAATAATTTTATTGATAGATAACATAACAATGAAAAATAAAGTTTAAAATAGAAGATGAATGAATTCAGCACTTTCTTCAGGGATGAATATTATTATTTGAAAATTTTAATAGCTGGTGGAATGCTGAAAGGGCAGACAACAGAAGCATTGAATAATTGTCCTAGGACTATAATCAGAATTCCATTATTGACCTCTGCTAATATTCTACTGTAACTGTCTGCTAAATTGGTTCCTTGGGGCTTGAAATATACAGTGATGTTATGAGTTCCTATTGTAAATTGCCACACAGAAAAGTAGCAAGTCTCTGAAATAGTGCTGGCCCTGGTTTGATCAATACTCAATTCTAAGCAGTGCAAGAGGCAACTGTTGCCATAGAAACATTGATGTCACTGAGGTTGAACAGTGGCTCTTACAACAAATCATTTCCTTTGAGCAGTTGTAATTGACTATATGTACAGTTTGCTGTCACCTGAGACTATTTACATCAAGCCAGTAACAGAGCTGCATTAGTTATTCTGGGAGTAAGAGGGTTAGCTCTTCTTTTTGTGACCTTACAAATACCTAGGAGGATATTGCCATGGCAACCACAGATATAACAGGATGAACATTAAGGTAGCTACATAATGCAGTGGCATTCTTTTGGTGCATGAGAGGTAGTTTTAATAAACTTTACCTAGCCATGGCATCAGATAAACATTACATTAGAAATATCTTTGTCACAACTTCTGAATTCCATAAATGTTACCTTTGGCATAAGTAAAAGCAAGAATCTTTGAAACCCACTGCAGAACTTGAATGCTACCCATTTTGCACTGAGGTGTTACAGAAACACATTTTTGCAGGATTAGGGAATGAGCTTAGGATGGAGAGCCTTCTTCTGCTTTCAGATGTAATAGTGCACGTTGATCTGCAGAGAGTGCTCATTTCAGAATTTGTCTGAATTGCATGTATTTTTTAAACATAAAGTCAGACAGTTGCTTAAATACCTTTGTGACCTCACATCACAATCTTTTACCGCAATGGAGATTTTAAAGTAGGTGCTATATAAGCTTCTCTAGTGCTTCCCCCATCACATCTGCCTTTGTTCTTTAAATGATTCCTCTGGAGCCAGTGGAACGTCATTGGGCCCTGCAATGCTTGGTTGTTCCATGGAAAGGTGAGATCAGGTTGTAAAGCACCTGCAGTGGCCAGCAGCACCCAAGCAGTTAAAAGTAAAACCTCAGTGGTGCCTAACATAGAAGCTCTCTAAATGCAAATCAGTGACCTTACCATGAAAATAAATATTATAGTCCTTTTTAAAAAGAGTGGTATCTGATGTGATACTTTAATTACCCAAAACTGCTACATTCTGTAGTGTCAATATAAATTGAGTTGTCAGTCAGCCACATAGACCAACATTCTCTGGTACATGAGTAATAAAAATTCCGTGCATCTACAAACTACCAAATTCCACATGTAAATAGCTAGCCTCTCTGTGCCTGTAATTGCATGTATAGTTGCTGTTTTCATGTTTTATACTGCAAAAATGTAAAACTAATGATTGCTTATTCTCATAGTAAGATATATAGGCTTGATGGCCTCGTATCATAATAATTGAGTAAACAGATTGTTATGCAGGTTTTTAAAATACAATGCCAATGAACTCTCCTGGCATCTCACACCTCTCACTTCTTTCACAAAATACCGTGTGCATGTGTGAGATCCCGTTTATGGTAATGCATGGTTGACTCATGGAAATTTGTAGCCACAGGAGATAAAGGCCTCCTAGACCTTTCTTAAAAAAAAAAAAGAAAAACTACAGCAGTGCAACAGTCAAAAGCTGTTTTTAAATATAATGTTTATAGAAATAGGATATACTTAAAAGGCTATTTTTATATTCTAGGACATGTCTATCTGGTGACAAGGAAGAAACTCCCCTTAGTCTACCCAGAAAGCATTTCAGGCCTTCTTGGATTTGGTGCTGAGATTTCTATTTCTGTTTGCTGTTATGGACAAAATCCAGGGGAATTACACCACTGGTACAGCAATTTGTTTACTAGAATAATTCAGAAAGAGATTAGGCACATAGGTGTTACCTGTCTTCAGGTGAAAGAATTATGGCATTTTCTGCTATTTAGAAATACACTTTGAGGTATTTTTGAAATGCAACGTGAAATCACAGCTGTAGAATATACAGTGTATAGAAGTAACTGAAAATAAAGTATGTGCTGACATTTTGATTTAGGTGCAATAAAATTAATTTACAGGGAAGAACTGAGACACTGCATTCTTTCTTTGCTTCAGTTTCAAACACGGGTTTCTTTCCCTACCCACCCACCTTTTTGTCTAAGGAAGGCTGTATAACTTTTCTGGGGTACAGAGAACAATCTCCAATATTACATCATTTTTGTGAACACAACAGTAAGGACAAGTTAAAAATATGGTGTGCTGAGAGGTAGGCAGAGCAGTGGACATACAAGAAGCAGCAGCAGCACAAGTACAAAAGGGCTGAGATTCTGCTGTCGTTACAGATATCCTTCTATACTCTTCATGATTCACTGGCAAAGAAATGCAGACACAGTACTGAAAGCCTCTCTGCCGAAGTGCAGGGCTTGGGACAGGAAGAAGTATTTTATACATTAGAAGTGCTAATGCAGTCCAGGACTGTGAGCTGAGAGTGCAGTATAGCCAAGGGACAGCTCTCGAAACTTGATGAGCTCTACAAATGTGTGTGTGAAGTACTCAGCAGAAAGTTTTAGGTTGCCAGTAGTCTTTGGCCAGCATCGTATATAAACTTTCCATGACCCACAGAGACAGCTATGCTCAGTGAGAATGCCAAAAAGGTTGAAACTGAGGGTAGGGTTCTCAGGAGATGGAGGCCTACAGAAGGAGAGCTAAATTCTCAAAGCTGGATCTTACAGTCTTTGTAATGAATTCCCATAGGTCGATTAAAATGAACCCAAACCGAACTTTGTTCAGGACTGTGTCCTCCATCTTGGAAAAAGAACGTAAGCAGATAAGTTTTGTTCCTCTCCTTATTGGGGGTCTTTTTGAAGTGCATATGCTTCATTATAGCAACTGTTACTTAATGGCTGCTCTATTAACTATTGCAAATGTAACACACTTGACCAAATATTTTGTCTTTAAGAAGCTTCGGAAATGTAAAGGTCTTATGGAAAAAAATGAAATTGCTTCCCAAATGTGAATGCAATAGAAAGTCAGTAAGGAATTTTTTCTTTTCTTGGCTCTGGGTATCTTTTATGGCCTGGAATTCTGAAAGTTGCTGTTCCCTCTCCTTCTTCATCCCCTTCCCACACCTTAAGTAACTTCTATGAATTCAGCATCAATTACTCTGGATGGACTTTGCTATTCAGAAAAGCCAAGATCAGCTCCATTGTCTTCAGTGGAATTTTCCTTTCCCGTTTTGGCGCCTTGTTATTCCCAGTACTGGTGTTACGTTTCAATTTTGAATTTTTTTGTCAGAGATGCAGTCATAAATGTATTACTACATTTATGCTTTTAGGTTGCCATGGTTTAAAGTCTTCCTCTTTCTCCAGTCTTTCACAGGACTTAATTTTCTGTTGATACAGGTTTGGGATTAGATGTGTCACAGATGCATGTTTAGAAGGGCAGATCTGCAGTGATATGCAAGACTGCCATCCTGCTGGCTGTCACTGGTGGATGAGTGCCCACAGCCATCAGTGGCTGAGAATGTCTGCGCATGAGGAGAGGGGATGAAGGAAGGGAAACTGAGAGAGGGTACTGTTCTATCTGAAAAAGCTCTGTCAGCACAACAAGCTGTTTTAATAAAGTCTTAAGACCTTAGTGTGTGCTGAGATGCCCACAAGCTTTTCTATGATTGAATATTGCATTACTGTGACTCTGATAGTGAAGGCAGCTGCATGTCTTCCCCTGCATCCCTATTTACCATACCAACTGTTTCAGGGCTACAGTCTTCTGGAAAAAGAGATGTGTTTCTCCATGCACTGGGGAAAGAGAAATTTTCTGTGGCCTGGATGTTGCTGAAAGAAGGTTCTATTGAGATCCTTGAGTCTGTTCCATTTGCCTGGGCTATGCTTTAAAGAGTAGGAAAGCCACGTGTGTCCTCTGTGTCCGGGATGCTGAGCCATGACTCCTTTAGGTGCTCTGACCCATTTTTATGAGGGAAGTAAGCCTGGCACAGCTCAGCATCTACCACCTAGAGCCTTCCCTCAGCCAGTGCTATTTCTTGAGCCCTTGCATCATGCTGTCTGAGCAGAGGCAGAGTGAGGATGTTCATTCAAGGTCTTGTACAGAAGGAAGTTGTGACAGCTATGATGAATGAGTAAGAAGTTGTGAAGAAGCAAGAACCAGGTGGGGAGGTGAGGAGGCAATGATGGGAATAGCTTCAGACTATTGCAGGCCGGGGGCTGCCTAACTGTCTAGGACTACGTGAAAGGAGAGCATGTTTTCAAAGCTGGGTCTTAGCTGTCCACAGCACATCTTTGTTATGGAGAAATTTGTTGTTTGGCATCTGCTTGCACATTGGCTGTCTAATACAGAGGTAATCACTTTGGTCTTTAGGTATGTCTTATACCAAACTCAGACATACAGTGGCAAAAACCCCAATGCAGCCAGGTTTTTTGTTGTCAACGCCATTTCTCTTCTGCAGGGCTTTTTTTTTTTTTTCCCCAGAGGATTTGCTTTGTATTCTAATTTTGGGTAGCTTTCAGTCAATCTGATGACAAATACAAGTACTTACTATATAAAGCAATGTTAAGTACTTTTATTAGCACTGGCCGTTTCATGAGCTAGCTTTCTTCTCCAACACTCTAATATAAACCATTGTTTGGCAATGGATAATAAATCAATCTTCATACTCAAATTCCTTCTGTGCAGTTAATACTAAGATTCATAATGCTTTTTTTGTTTAAGTATGTAAATCTTTGACTGTGCTATTCTTTTACCAGGGCTATATAACAGCGGCTAGGTCTACACTTAAGTGAACCTTTCCATTCCAAAATAGGAAGTGCTGACCTCAAAACAGTGTGATTAATGGGTATCTTTTCATGGCATTACATGATTGACTTTACCAAGGGTGTAGGAAGAAAATACAACAGAAATTATGAACTCCATTTGTCCTTCATGCAAACAAGCATGGAGTTCTTATAGTATTATATATTGCATCTACCTTGGTATCAATATAAGATTATTAGCAGATAATAATATTAAAGTTCATCATGATTAATGTAATTAACAAGCATACAGAAAGCCATAAAGATTCTCTTGTGTTACTGGAAATGCTTTTAGATGCCATTATGGTCTCCACCATTGTGTATCTCATATATAAGACTGTTCTTTCCTTTAGCTGGAAGCTTCCTTCCTTTGCAAAAAGTGGAGGTGGGCTGGAGAGTTCATCTGATATAAAGCACTTCTGGGCCGGAATACTTATGCAGAGGAAGGAACTTGCTTGCTTAAGAAAGTGGTGGGACATGCTGCCTCCTTTCCTGGCCATGCTTATGCTGTTATTAAATAACATAAATAATGACAATAATAAATTATTAATAGCAAATTATACTTAGCACTTATATATGTATTTTATTACCCAAAGGTGGAGTAAGGCCTTATTTGCTCAGTGCAGTAGGCCAAATTCTTCTCAGCATTTAGGTTTGATTTTTGTTAAGAATCAGACTAGCCCAATACCGTAGTTTAAAAACTACCTCCCAAAACGCAAAACAAGGGGACTAGAATAGATTCCATGCTTGTCATTTAATCTGATGATGTCTAGATTAGCACCATGTATGTTAAAGGGAAAAATGCACTGTGCTACTGCCACTGTCAGAAAAGAACTTCTGAGAGTAGACATGAAGGTCTGTGTTAGAAGGCAGAATTGGTCTGGGTTAAATTCAGATTTCCTTGTCTGTGGTTTATTATAGAGATGTTTTGAGTTTAGTGTATTGAATATGAACTATCTCAAAAGGGACTGACTTTAATTAGGAGAATGATAGTTTTACGTTAGTGGTAGAAAGAGCAAGCCTGTCATAAGGACAATAGTGAAGAAGTAGTAGAAGAAATGTTCTAGCAAGATGGAGGAAGCTCTGTGGATGCATCAAAGAGGTGATTTGCTTAGCTGGCTTATGTTCCTGTCGATCAGTGTCTACAAAGAACATGATGGCCTCTTTTCTTGAGTACATGTATTTACTTCTATCATCTTCATCTTTTCCACCAATTCAAGACAAATCAGACAAATCAACTCGGGCGAATCTCATGTTTAATCATTCCTGAGCGAACTGAGCAGCCATGCATTCCCAGTGTTAAAATACTGCACTGTAGATCTGTTTTGGTGCTGTGAATGGCATTAGAAAAACCATAGCACTAGGTCTTGATACTTTGAGAAAAGCTATGTGTTACACAGTATAGTTGGACCTGCATCACAGTCTCAGTAATAAATGGTGTTCATTAGATTCAGGAATACTTGTACAAAGCAAATAGTGCTCTTTCTGAGACTAGGATGAGATACGCTATTTTGCAGCAGAGAGCCTGACTGATGTAGAGTAAAGCTTAACACATAACTAATTAGAGACCAGACTTCCCCCTCCTGAGATTCAGAGGCATTAATTAAAGAAAGAAATTTATTACAACCTGCTCCATTATCTTCAGTCACCTTTACACAGATGAGGACTAAATTCTCTCTCTTTCTAACAGAGTTCTACTTACAGGACTATAGCAGTTTGGCAGAGACTTTCTGCTTTATGTAGGCAAGCAGAAGAGGATTTAAGAGAGACGGTCCACTTGGCAGGTCTACTTTATAAATCATGTTTCTTCTCCATCTACTTTCTGTTTCTGGGTGATGTTTATACTGTGAACCCATGTGTTAACACCACTTTTGGAAAAGGGTGTTGGCTCCTGGTTGATCATCCTGGCAGAGACATCCAGAGCAGGTCCCATACTTCTGCAACTGGTATTGACTGGCACCAGGCTCAGGTTGAATGCTTTCCAACACATTGTGTACATGGCACAGGTGTTGGAGGCTGATGCCTTTGAACTCCATTGTGTCACTCCGATCTGCCTGCCATTGCTGTAGCCCCTTAGAGGGATTACTTTGTTCTCTAGATGAGAAGGGGTCTGCTAGTTTCCACATGCAGAGGCATGTTTTTGTATGTTGAATTGACAGTAGCTCCAGAGCAGAAACAAGTGTCATGCTTGTGAAGGTAATGGTACCTAACACCTCCAGGTTGCAGCACGGCAATTCAGTATGGGAAAAGAGCAGGAGAAGCTAAGAATCTTAGAATGAGAATGAAGAAAAAGAAGAAGACACTTGCTAATGATGCAATTCTATAAAAAAATTATTCTCAAGTATAAAAGCTGGTCAGACATCAGAAAATCTCTTGCTGTCCTCACAGAAAGAGGCTGCTGGCAAACGGAACACCCTGAAAGTTAATACACAGTTTAGACAGCACCTAAGGACTGCCCAATGAACAGAAGAAAAAACACGAGAGAGACTTCATACATAGGTACCAGCCTTTCTGTGTGATTAGCTAGGTCTGGTTAGGTCAACTTCCAACAAGTATTTCCAAACAAGCTATTTATGGTTAATCATAAAGATGAGTCAGAGCTTTTTTACAGGAAGCTAGAAAAGAGGTCTCTTGCTGAGGCCGCCTGGAATTCCCCTGAGTCTCCTCAGAAGATCCTTGGCTACCTTACCCTGACAAAGACAAGTTGCACAGAAAGAGGCCCTATTCTAGCTGGGCAAGGACAGCTAAACAGGAAATTGTCTCAGCTGTAATGCCTTTGAAACAGCACTGGAGATTGGAGGTAGCGCTTCACAGAGCAGGAGGACACTGGAGCAATTGGGATTGGTGCTGGGGTTGAAATTAGCATTGTCCAGACTGCATGAGTGGCGTCTGGCAGTATGGGTACAGAGTTTGCAAACTCCTCACACAGTTGCCCTGTATTCCCATAAAAGACAAGCAGTATTTATCCCCTAATGAAAAGGGACTTCTGGCTGATTCTTTCTCTACCAATATTTGCTGTGATGAATAGCAGATTGATTATAGTCAGGTGCGCTGTCTGTAGTAGACTGTTTTTTCTGCCACTAACTTACCGGTGTTACAGGGAGCTTGCTTTATTAGCTCATTCCTAGTTCATCTAATGAATTTTCAGCTTTCAGAGCCCCTCCATACATATATTTCACTCTGCAAGGGATGGAGAATAGGTTTTAAAATTACAAAAGAAGTAAATAATTCTGAGTAGTGTTGAACCCTGCTGCCTAGGCCTATGCTTTATAGATAATTGTTCATTGATCTGTCTGGTGGGAAGGAACTTCTGGATCTCTTATATCAACATCCTGTTGATTCTGGGAGTTGGGGTTATTTCCCTGTCTCTCTTTTCTCTCCCTTACTGTACATTTTTCAGATTTCTGGTTTTGAAAGAATGCCAAATAATGGGCTAAATAGGTCAAAGACTGTAGGAGAGGAAGAACGTGGATAGAAACTTAAAACAGACACGGGGCCAAGGTAAAGAGCCTTGAGGAAAAGAAAATGCATCTTGCAGTTTCTTTTCAGCTAGCGTGGTTAGGATAGGTGACTGATGGCATAATTAATGAGTAGGCAGGCTTACTGTGCTTATGTGATGGCATTTTATGCAAGCATGCATTGATATATTGGACAGAGACCGTAAAGTCCCTGAAACTGGACAATTGTATTAACCTTAGGCAAGTTTCTTTTCCAGTCAGAGCTTTTCTCCTGTTCCAAAACACAATGTTGTCTTCTTGCTTTGTGTTCAGTAGAGCAGTATTTTTACCATTCTTTCTGAGAGGATAAGTAGGATGCCCAAGAGCTTTGTCTAATCATTTAGCTAATGATCCTGCTCTATAATATCTGTTCAGGTGTTTAATTCAGTTTAGATTACTACTCTGATAGTCCTTTCTGGCCCTTGGTTTTGATAGGACACACTTCTAAATGCTGCATCCCCTGAAAAGGGAAGGTCATAGTTCAGCTCTGAGTTTATTGACAGTGTCTTATTTTAACTTGTGCCTTAGAGTTGGGCATTCAAATGAAATATTAATCTTTAGTTTATATTAAAGTACCTTGAGCTGTACCCAAGATTTCACATGTATGTTTTGTGGGTCAAAATATTTAAAAATAACACAGTTTGCAGCATAACAGCATATCCAGTTATCTTAGTTGTAGGGAGAAAGGAACTGTTATTACTCCATGCAGTAATCACTATGGATCTGTGTAACCTTTCTGTTGTGCAGGCAAAAAGGCCTCAAACTGTCCCACCCTGAAGTGTTTAAAAAACATAGCTCCATAATATGCTGGAGAGTTCATGCAGTAGAGCTATTAGAAGAACCAGAGAAACCTATGGGCAGATGCAAGAACTGCACTGCGTTGTTATTCCTCCAAACCTGAGAGAGAACTTCATGTCTTTAATGCTTAGCTGTCTTCTCATGTATTTGAATACACTGGGACAGACTCTTTGCTAGAAACTTAAAGCACCTTCTCTGATGTGCAGCACTTCATATGTCTTGATGCTTCAGTTTGAAGTGTTTAAAATTGCTGCCACATCACCTGCTGTAGTATTCTCCAGTATCTAAGCATATCAGTTTCTGGTTTATTAAGTGCCAGGTTTTCACTCAGAGCAAGATGTTCTGAGGAAGTATATTGTGATATACTCATCTATTATGTTCTTTTGAAACTTTTTAGCAAACAAACAAAGCAAAAATAGCTAGACAAGCATGAATGGAAGACTCCCCAGGTCCCCATTTCACCTCTCACTGAAAAGTCATTAAAGCTGTGGCTAGTCAGCAAATCTGAAATCTAGCACCTGTTTGCCAGATAAAAAACAGCTGCGCTGTATGTATGTTATTTAACTCATCTGTAATTTGCATACCATATGCAGTACCACTTGTTTAAGTTCATTTGCTTAAGGTGGTTTTGGATATAATGTTTTTATGAAAGATGAAAAGTTGATGATGTAGAGTGAAACTTGTAGTGAGACTTTGTGATATCAGTATCTTGAAGGCATGAGATTACATCAAGGTTGAATTTTTGAGTTGTATTTTTCATTTCAACAATCCAACCCACTTTTTTGTTCTAAAAATATATTTCCCCTCTTAGCTTATTTCTTCATTGGCTTTGATTAGGTCATGACTTACTGAGGTGAAACGAATTATTCTTCTTTTTCTTTCAAAATAATTAGAAAAAGACAAGTTCCCTGGGCAGCCCAGTCTTTTGTAATCCTTCTTATTTAGTGCATGTGGGACATTACTGTGATACAAATTCGTTTTAAAATTGTTTCTCTTCCTTTAACACAGAGCTGGCATGTAAAACTATTTTCCCTATATTAAAATTATTGTCCTCTGAAGTGTCTGGAATTCTGAAACTGAAGTAACAGAAAGTCTTTCTCATCTGCGTTCAACCTGCTGGCATTTTCTGCTGTCCTCCGCTTTGTTCACATACATTGGGGAAAGTCCTATAAAGTTTTTCATAGCCTGTGAGGTAAGATCAGATTTACATGAGGTTTGCTGCAGTGACAGTCTGAAATGGCATGAAAATATGGACAGTGCTAGAAAACTTACATCCTAGGCCTGTAGTAGACAACAGGAAAGGAGTGGAGTTGAATCTGAATTTCATACTAGGTAGCACAATATTTGACTTTCCTCATTATATCCAGTATTACCTTCTGAATATATTTTCATTAAGCTGTAAAAGTACTCATTATAAAATAGTACATTTATTTGTGAGATGCAGTCACAAATGAAGAGAAAGTCATGAGATTAGTAGGATTTTAGTCCTTGGTAGGCTTTGATTCAGGTTTTGATTCTGCTATAGATTGACTGAGTGTTCTTGGGTAAGTTGTTTATTTTCTGGGTGGCTAATTTTCATACTGTAAAATATATATATATATATAGATGCTAACATTTGTTTTCTCTTTACTCTTACCCACCATGATCAAACTGGTGACACTCTATTACTTACCTTGTACATATGATGCAGGCATAATCTTTAGACTATGGCATGAGGTTATCTGTC
The DNA here is from genome assembly GCA_026283785.1 of Coracopsis vasa. Taxonomy (NCBI): domain Eukaryota; kingdom Metazoa; phylum Chordata; class Aves; order Psittaciformes; family Psittacidae; genus Coracopsis; species Coracopsis vasa. The sequence goes on from JANHGB010072649.1 coordinate 87,703, forward strand.
AAACTATAGAAAAATAGCAGAAACTAATGTTGGAGATTCTGAGTGTTTCCTGACACTTTCAATTCCATTTCACTTCTGTGGAAATCTGTGTTATCACACAAGAGGAGGACACGACTGATAAAATTCTAAGAGATCCACAGAAATTATACCACCAGTGCAGTAATTATGACCTGGTAATTATGACCCTTAGAAAATTCATATTGTGGTGGCTTTTCCTCTTTCTTTCCTGGTGCTAAATTATGTTGAACAACCATAAATCCTTTCCTGAAATCTATTTTGCATGTAAGGATTACTAGGAGATTACTGCAGAGCTTTGTCAAGGAGGGAAGAAACAGGTGATCTGCATAGTAGTAAGTTGGTTCATGTGGCAGCTTTGCCATTGAATATGGACTTGGTGATTCAGCACCATGAAACAAATTCCAGTTTTAATAGGTAATGAGCAATTGCTAGAGGTATGTCTCAGTAACTTTCTGTAGTAGCATAAATTTATGTAAATTAATCTCTGAAGTTGCTCAGCTTATATAAAAATAAACTCCATTTAAACATTTTGTTTCCAAAACCTTATCCTGTTATAATTTATAGAAAATCCTTCTAAAACCTGTGTTAGAAGTAGCAATCATTAGTCCATGCCTATTGCCATTTTATTTTCATGAGAAAACCTTTGAAAAAGCTTTTCCTATGTAAAAGCCGGTTTCTACTGCATACAGTTGATTCTTGATTTCCTTGTACAAGCACAGAATAGTAACTTCTGCTGTGACACTGGTGCTTCCTTAGAAAAGACATTTCAACTAAACAGAAGGGCAAAACAAGGTCGTTGGCATTCTGTATCTAACAGTGAGCTTTAAGAAATGAATCAGACCTACAGATGGAATGATAGTTTGCCTTGTCATGAGAACACACATCTTCAAAAGGTTCCTGCTTTGAAAAATAAAGTAAAAACCATAAGAAACCACTTAAGAAGGCTGCATAAATAATTTGCCATTTGTGAGCAATATATGCAAAATGATAGGACTGCAAGGACTGGATTTGATGGAAAAGCTTCTAACCATTTAAACTGCCATCCTGGTGTTTATTACCTGAATCACCTCCGGGAGTCTGATAAACACCTGTGATCTGCTGGTAATTCAGGAAAGGAAGCAGCACTCTGCATGACCTGCTTTTTTTCTCTCAAGCAGTCATGGTGTAATAAACAGGGTACAGTGATTTGGAACATGCAAAGAATATATTTAGACAAGTTAAGGCTACTACTCTTGGTTTAATGCTTAACAAAGCTAACAGCACAATATAAGTGGTTCAGCTCCTCAATATGGTATACAGAGAAATGGAAGGAGAGCAAAAGACAATAGAAGCTAGTGGTACATGGAAGACAATTCAGTCATTTGCTTTAAAAATGAGACTAAGTGTTAAACACGTTAAAGAGAAATAGGGGAGAAGCAGGGGGTTCTTTTAACCTATACATTTTTTAAGTTACTACATGACCAGTAAAGTAATAATTTCCTGGAAAGCAATATTTAAACATATCCATCATCATTTACATCTTAGACACATACTTAAATATTATTGATTATTTGCAATTGTGTGCATCCATGTGTAGGTATATTAAAGCAAAAAGTAACGGTAGCATGTCAGTGATTGGGATAAAGTACAAAAATGGAACTGGAGTCTCTAATTACTTGTTGTTTGGCTTTTTTTTTTTTTTTTTTAATTAAGAAAGCCACAAGCAAATTATAGACATCCAGTTTATAGCATTGCAATCTTACAGGCTTGCTCTCATGAATATGGTAATTTTTTATTTTATGCCCTCTCGAGATGTCTTGTTAAAAACATTTTATTGGTGATCCTAAAATTCAGTAAATTTGAAGCCCTTGGCACCCTGAAGATAGTTAAAGTTCTTCAAAAAATGTCAGCAATAAATATTTGGCAAATATAAAGAATATGCACATTTTCCCAAGTGGGTGATATATATTTTTCCCCAGTTCTTATAGTCGAGTGATGACACTGCAGTTCAGAATGTAAGTGCATATTGATATTTTCTTCCAGCAACTGCATGTGCTGCTTAGAGAGTGCCTCTCCTACTGTTATTTTCGTGCAGACACCTGGAAGTGGTTACATACTCGCTCCAGCTTGCAGACTAGTTTTGGAGAGTCAGGTGTATGTATGAGCAAGTGGTCTTTATTTGGAGCAATTAAAATGCTAACATTCTCCTCTCTTGACATGCAATTACTAGGGCTCTGCTGTTCCACTAATTGCTCTTGCTGGGGACATTGGTGAGGAGCCAATGATTTTGATGGGTAGTGGATTATCATTTTTACTCTGCTACCTGAGAAAAAAATCATTTGCAAAATCCCTTGTGTAATTAGCAAGACTCATGATTAATTGTCCTGCAAAATTAGCTTCACTGTTGCTTTTATTTTACTGCTCCAAATATTAATTAATGTTAACTCCTTTCCTTCAGTTCTAGCTTTTGAATATTCAACGTGGCTTTGAAAAATTAGTCAGGGCTTCTACTTACATTAACATGCTGGAGCTTTGATTTCTGAATAAGTATTCTGATTTAAAAGATCACACGTGGGTCATAAATAATTTTTATAGGAGGACAAACAAAGCATCAAAGCATCATGGGAAGGCATTCATGCACTAACTGAAAGTAAATTGTTTCAGTAATGATTCATTCCCCCAGTGCTTTTGAGGAAACATCAGCAAATATGCAAAACACTGCATTGTGCAGGGCAAAACAGTTATTTAATGACAGCAATCAATGTATGTATTTTCAAATAAGTAGCACAGTGAAAGAGTTAAAATAATGGTGGACTAATACTATTTTAGTACCAAATTGCCCTTTAAACTTTGAGCAGTTGCAGTATCTACTCTCTGTATTGCTATGAACTGGTGGTTCTTACATTTAATGGTGTAAGGTGGAAAATGCCGTGTCTATACTTCAATGCTATCTGTCTTAGCACTCTCAAAACTCTTACATGTTTGGTGTTGTGGCAGGGTCAGAAGGCACAGAAAGGACCTAGTGAAGACTATTCTTGAGTCACTGGGATGCTGATGGACTGAATTCACAGGACAGCTCATTAAAACCAGCAGCAAGATGTCCTGAGACTCCAAAGAGGCTCGGCTTCTGTTTTAGCTGTTTTCAGTGTGGCAGATTAGCTCACACAACTCCTCACAACGGAGCTCTTGTCCAAGATCTGCTGGTTTCTCCCAGCAGCTGTAGCACTGCCTATAGAGCACTCCTGCACAACAGTTCCAGGCTTAATTTTGCCCATGCATCTGTCCCTGCTTTATTTCTTCTCTGTGTTTTCAGCATGCAGCTAGATGAGTTTCTCCATAATTCATCAGAAGAGCTCTTGCCCTCTAAACATTCTTCTCATTATGCAATAATCTCACAGTAATCTTGTCATAAAACTCAAAATTGACCACTGGAGAGAGCAAGTAGGGTTGAAGGCAGGAGCATGGTATACTGGGCAACATTGCTTCATTATCAGGAGAAACAAGTTTGGTGAATTTTATCTTGCTCTTCTCATTGAAGTGTACAGCTCTTCTGGCAGCTTTTGTCAGACTTTTGTAATGCAGTGCAGGACCTAGGAAGGTATAACTATCTTTTATGGGGTTAGTTACTTCCAGACTTTTGTAACTGAGGACTGATTTTGGCCTCGAATGCCTGTAAAATGATGTTACAGCCAATATGCTGTTTTTCTCTACAACAGTTCTATTATCTATGTCCCCACATGTGAAATAACCAAAGAAATCACTTTCTCATTGCTTGAAAATGAATGCTTGCCCCAAAGCTATGCTGGTAGTTACACCACTGAGCATTCTGCTACTTCCAGAAACTACCTCTACTCTTTTCATGCCACCTGTTTCTGATGACGCAGCTTGTTTGTGTGAGAGTATATGTATCACATGGAGAGAAAGCATTCCTCCATGAAACCACATGGTTGGTTTTACTTGCTTTTTGATCAAGTGAATGAGTTATTTTAACTGTTTTTCTAATATTTACCTAGGAAATCAGTGACGGGAAAATAGTGTTACCTTTATAGCTGAAATTAATTAAATATCAGACCTGAATCCGACCTTTGTTTTGGTCAAACTGTCCGCTGATAGCGAATCCAGAATTCTTTACTAGCTCATTAAAGGCATTGTGTCATCCTTCCTTTTCTATAGCCTTCTTAAATCTCAGCTTTAATGACTGGCTTCAGTGCATGAGCCTCTTGCCCTTCTTAATAGGCTCAGTCATGCCCTTCTCTTCCCTACATTAAAAAAGCTATTGTGTAGGCATATTAATTCAGAATTTCTGTGGAGCCTCAGGATGCCTTCATAAATGAGTGAAAACCAAGAAATAAATTCCAGTCTAGATCCAAACATCAGGAAAGGTTTCACATTTTACTTGGGTTTTGGGAATCTTTGAATAAATAAAAGGTTCTGTGAGTTTTCTGCTGTTCATCTGTAATTGCTTAGTCAGACTAAGGTGCAACGATGAAGCCAGAATTGATTCACATGCTTTTCTAATTTCAGCAGAAACAGACACATCTAGTAATGGTTGCAGAGAAAGAAGCAGGAACACTTGCAGATGTGCATGTATAGGATGTGTGCAAGAAATATTCTAGTTTTCTCTCTGTCACGTGCTCTAAGAAGCCTTTTCTATACAGAAAAGTACTGTCACATATTCTGATTAGAACACATCATTCTTCCTGTGCAATCATAGATATATGGACAATCTTTTCTGCAGTAATAAATGGCATTTTTGCTCTTAAATATACCATTTTAAAAAGTTACTTACTTAACTGTGTTAAAATCCCTCATACACTGGTATTGTGTTGCAGCAGTCTACCTGAGAATTACTGAGGGATTTGGATCACAGGTAGAGTCTGAGGGAAGGAGGCTCATTTGGGAATTTAAATAGGAAATATTTCAGATTTGGTCTCCTACAAAAATGAGGGCTTTGATCTACTAAATTGATAGACATTAATGAAGCACAAAAGAGAAGCTGAGATACAGCAATTATGAAGGTTGTAAGCTTTCTATTTCTACAACTGTTCCATTTACTGGTCAAGCATCCACAGGTGAAAGGTTTTGCTGCAAAATGGAAACAAAAAAAAAGAGAGATCAGTTAATCTTTAAACTTAAAATGGAGCAAATAACACCATGCCAGCACAGTCTTCCATATATGAAGGAATTAATAAATCTCCTGCATCAACACACTGCCATATTGAACTCTTCATCTTCCAGTGATGCCCACAGGATTTGCACATGCAGTTTTACCGGAGCAAGTGGCTTCAAGTCCAGAGTCACAGGCACAGTGGTCATTATCCAAGTTTCTGTATTTGTGGACAAATGTTTTGAGGTTTTGCAAGCATCTGTATAACTGCAGCTGCTTAGGGAAATTCAAGGGCTTGCAGAATCTGGCTTTAAAAATAAAAAGCAGAAAAAGTCAACCCTTCCATATTCTTTTACTGGGTTTTGGGGGATTTATTCTGGTTTGGTGTTTTTAAATCCATGTTTGCATGTAACATCTATCTTTATTGTTTGACATAAGAATATAGCTTTCATAGGTGTGGATGTGGCTGTGGTATAAAAAACCACATGTTTTTGAGAAAGGCAAGGGCAAGTCTATGTCATGGGGGGTGTGCAGAATTACAGCCAGCACACAGTTGTATCTGAGCCACCTGCTGCATTACAAACACACTGAATAGCCTTCGGGGAGGCTTGTTTTCTCTTTTCCACTTACTTACCTTTTCTTCTCTATATGTTTTTCTTTAAAAAGAAAAACAAACCAACCTATAGGCAGAGAATCACGACCTTGGTCTTCTCTTCCAGGCAACTTTCCCTTTAGCTTTTTCCACTGATTAGCACTCTTTTAAATGCTAGCCAGAAATGGGATTAGTTTAAGATTTTCACAAATAAAATAAATGACTATTTGATGTGTGGTGAAGGGCAGAGGGAAAGGAAAGATTTTCACGTGTGTCTCTACGGCTTATGCATCAAATATGGGTTCTTCCTTCAAACTGGCCTCTATCAGGTGGCTAAGCTACCCCGAAGGTTAGCTAAAGCCCTATCTCGTGCTGAGATGGTGTTTACTGGATGATGAATATATTAGTTCAAATGTCAATTGATTCGATGGAAGGATAATGTTGATACCATATTTACTGCTGTGTTTCAGTAGTGTAGGCCAATCGTTAGTGTAGATAGTGGGAAACAAATAACTTAAAGGTGACACTGTCTGAAATGCAGGAAATGAACAGTGCTTTATAAATAATATATTTATTCTATTATGTTAATTTTTCAAAATAAGCTTAGAGTTAAGTGTAATGTTCGATCACTTGCTGCAGCTATACTAGCATATTATTAGTTTGTTTAGTCACATCTAGAAATATGTTCTTCATATTTGTGGTTGCCAAAGTAAATAGAAATCAATGAAAGCAGCAAAAGTGCTGAAGTCATTTCAATAAGTGAAGAGCTCATTAATTTAAATTTCACACTTGACATTGTTACAGACTAATCATAGAAAATAAGGCATTGACTTCTAAATATGTTCCAAGACATGAAAGTATCCAGCAACTTTATTTTCAAAGTGGCATTGACATTAGAAGGAAAGACCTCTGACTGCAGCAGTTTAGGCAGATGTTAATGATATAGCAAACTTTCTTGGAAGCCTGAAGTCCATTCATATGGATGACATAAGCTTGAGGAGTTAGCAAGCAAGCAGTATTGAGATACTGGGACTAAACATGTTCTGAAACATCAAAAAGCTCTTCCTGCCGTTTTCAAACATCTAAAAATATGCGTGAAGGCTGTTCACAATTTAATGGGAGATATACAGAGAGCTGGGGGTGGTTATACAGGAAATTAGAAAAGCCTCTTCTCATCAGAGTGAAATAAATATGCCACCAAATAAGAAACGTAGTTAGAGGGGTGTGTCAGTTCTGTTGATGTCAAGCAGGTGTTCATAAATTAGAATTAAACATTTATAATTGATAGTAGTGATAAGAAAGTATTTTAAATTACACTGAAGAGAGATACCTAACTTGTCTCTCTCCCTCCTTTTCCCTGTGAAAAAGAGAGGGTTGGAAATGCCATTTCCCCCAGCTATCTTTTCCAGTGTAGACTGATCTATTCACCTGCTTTCCCATGAAACATTGCATAATGCAGGATGCAATGGAAGTAGCTTAGAAGGAAGACTGCATTGCAGTTGCAATGCAGTAAGTAGCTTTACTTGTAGATAATGGAATGCAGGTAGGTAGCATTGAGTTGATAATTGCTGTTGATAGGTGCAAGGATGCTGTCTCCTTTCCATTTGTTGTCTTATCAGCCTCTTAGTCATGGAGAACTCCCATTCATGGAGAATGAATGTATTTCATTCTCCTGCCCTTGAGAACATCCTCTGTGTTGCTTGGAATAGTCAAGAGAATTCTGAATTCGTAGCACTCCCAACACAGATGCTGTAAGGGTCATGGCACACAGGTCCTTTATTGTCAACCACTTTAAAAAGTTAAGTAACTTTGCTCAGACTTGCTCAGAAGGCAAGCAAGCCCCTCTCCAGCATTTAGTCCACTGTAAATAAGTTGCTATAACTGTTGTGACAATCTTTTCCGATCCAGTATATGAATCATGACTAGGAATTTAAATATGAATCCTATGGTGTGTCCACAATATATTTTAGAGCACAGGTATTTTTTGCTGCTACAATCTCTTGCTTAACACTGGAAGAAATCAGTAGTAGTGGTAACAGCTTCAGCATGAGAACATGGTGTGTATCTGAATGCATTGCTAGGGTGTATTTACTCAAATCTTTAATAACGGATACAGTATTTCCAGATCAAGAAGCAGAGGACAATAAAAATGTACATGGTGTTTAAGTGCATTACTACATTACAGCTCTATGTGGCCTATTTTTGCACCAGTTTCCAGTAAAAATTTGGATAAATTATAACAATATGAATTGGATAGCTCAAAATTTGGCCATCAATCTAATTTTATCTATCTAGTACATATTACTATTGATTTTTGGTTGATGATTTTGGGTTGACCTCTTCAGTAACAAAATTTCAATAGCCATTTTGACTTTGGATTTACATGCTTTTTGAACTTAAGTTTGTGAATAAAACTGTCAGACCCAGTGAGCTAGTGATTGGCTTATCTTTGCTTAGAAATTGAAGCTTCTCAGTAGAAACTGTACATTTTACAAACCTGTTCAGTTCCATTCTGATATGAAATGGGAGCAAAGTGCATCCCTGTTATTCAGACAATATTTACAATGCAGGATTGCATTCAGAAACCGAGTTGTTACTGAGAGCCCTCCTACTGAATGGAACAATTGGAAAAGTGATATACCACAGGGCTTAAATCAATGCAAGGTAGTGGTTTGCCTTCCTTTTTGACCAGTGTGCTTTTGGGGAATAAATATCTGTATTGTAATTTGCAACTTACTGTAAGTTTTCCTGATAAATATAAAAAACCCCTCCCTTTTTCCCCATGATGTTCTTGTCACTCCGGTTTTCCCTTCAGAATCTTCCAACTAATAGTAAAAAGAAAAGCATTTATAGTAAGAAACTAAAGAAATAGACTTAGTAGTTTAAATATCAGGCCAAACATGAGATTTAACTTACTGTAAACATTTCATCAGATAATATATCTCTGTGGGAATAAAGCAAAACAGTTCTGTTCTACCCTTCTGATTGAACACGTGGACCTTTTCTGACATTCACGTGGAGTTATGCATGAAATATTAACTGACTCTGTCCATATTTACACAAGTATATATATTTGGGGCTTCTGTCCTGTGCATCCCTGAAAAAATGTTCTGATCTGTGACAGCATTGGGCTTAATAAGAAGAAAAAAGGTTGCAATAAGGGTGCCTTGGTCCTCAAATGCTGGCATTACACTATTCCCCTTGTCAGGTAGGTGTAAGACTTCACTGTGTGGTAGTACTTCTATCCCAAAGTCTGGCTTGTGCAAACTAGTTTTTGTGCCATGTATCAGCTTTGAGCTTTGACAGCACATTCTCTGTACAAAAAGTGTGTGCAACAGCTTCAGTATCTTTAAAATATGAGTCTGGAATGAAAAAGAGTGATGCAGAATGGGTAGGAATAGAAGCCTTAGAGGAGACAAGATGATCTGAACCATCTGCAAGTGAAGGTAAGCAAACAGCTGCAGCAGGGGGGAGACAGCAGGGAATGGGTGCAATTAGCTTCTGCTTCACATTGGGGAACTATCATTTCATTTTATGGCTTTGTTGACAATCCTCTAATTTCGTTTTTTATTGTGAATGACATCATCAATACTATTAGATGGAAGAACAGTTCACTAACAGATGGCTTTGTACCATATCCAGTATGGTACCCAGCATATCATCTTATATTTACCTGGTTTTGGTAGTGTATTTTACCTGGAGTAACTTGGGTTTAGCTGTTGATCCTGTGTAGCTATCAGTGAGCCATAAGGCAATAAACAACGTTTTGCTAACTAATTAATGAAGTGAATTAACATGTTTTGAATTTACTTGTTCATTTTACTTTTCATTTACTTGTTCAATTTCCTAGAAAGGAAAAGATGGCAGTTCCAATTGAAATGGGGAAAAAGAAAATTATGCCACTGTATGGTGTGCTAGAGAGTAAGCTAAAGCTCTTCTGAGTCCTTTCTTTCTCCCTTGTAAATCTGCCTAGGCCAATAATAGTAAAGCAGCTAAGGGTGTCATGTTTTCAGGGCATGCAGTTTTGCCAGTGTATTGGCAGACCTCGAATTGGATGGTGAAGGTCTTGTGTTTAAAGTACAATTAAGGAGAGTCCTCTATTTGTCTGAATTGGTGAATGAGCTAACACTATATACATACAAACAGCCTAAGTACAAATTCATCAGCCTAGTTAACAAGAATCTGCAGGAAAATGGAACACTTCTGTACTGAATATGATAGTACTATACCAGCCTCTTGGCCAAGGAATTCTTGGTAGTATGTGGGATGAAGGTCAGTGCATAATCTGAGACCAGTGGATGTAAGGGAGGCAGAATGTTTAATGAGAAATTTAGGTATCCATTGAGTTCTTGGAAACGTATAGAATCCCTAAACTTGAATTAAAAATGTTGCATTATTTGCTTTACTTCAAGCTCTAGGTATTCCAGATGTGGTATATTTTTGCTGATATCATGCAAAAACTAAACTAATATATTCATGAGAACTTATTGACATGTTGGTGGATTTAATGGTATAGACTCCTCCTAAGTAAGAAAGTATCTGGAGTTAACAGAGCAAGATTTTTCTAGTACTCAGATGACTTCATTTACCTTGTAAAATTTAATTAAATTGGTTGAGAGAAATACATGTTGATTAGTTTGGGTTAAAAAACCCAGAACAAACAACACTCTAATAGAAGCCAAAGAAGCTGGAATGCCAGCCCTGAGGAGCTATATGGAGAAGAGCAGATTGATGTCATATGTATCAGAATTCTAAGTGTCCCTAGTTCTTTTGATATTTAGTCATGTTTCAGTCCAGTTCCTAAAAGGTTTTCTTTTTTCTTGGTTTAAATTATGTTTTCCCTGCCAGATGTTTAGACCTACAGTAAGTCATGCAGCCTACAGGATGGAGGCCCAAGCTGTGTTAGTGTCCTTCTTCCTTTGCTAGTCCTGATTAGTATCCAGCTGGAGGGTTAAAAGGTTGCTGAGCCTGTTGAAGAAGGTAGATGTATAGTCATTATCTAGTTCACTTGCCAAATACATATCTGAAAATATGATTCTTCTTAAAATAAAAGCTTATGGCAAGCTATGTCTTTCTCAGTATCAAAAATGGGGATCTGAAACTAAGGCCACCTGGGCACTTAATGTTTGCTTGGTATACTAACTTCAATCATCTTAAAATGAGACTCCAAGACCTATTATTTTACTACTATTTGACACATCCTACTGTTAGGATCTTTACAAAGTAAATAATGGTTTGTAAATTCATCATTATGGCTGTGTCTAGTACAGTGCTATCATTTGTATTTTTGCAATGACTTACTGATTTCCCTCTTATTTCCACTTCTTACAACTAGGACAACTTGGATGGGAAGATATTTTGTTTTCTATTCTTTTGACAGTTCAGTATCCAAATAATGTTTAGCTTATCTTGTAGTTTATAGGTGATTTTGACACTTAGAGAACACCCTGCTACCTGTATGATCTCACTGTGCAAGTAGTGATGGAACCTTTCCTGTGAAAAATCTGTGCCCAAGGTTTGCTCATCACTAAGGTCTTAAGGCCATATGGTATGCCAAAGTATAATTCTCTCTGGTGGTTCTGGCAGAGGTTGCTGTGGATGGTTGCTCTGGAAATAGATGCTTTGGATGCTCATGAACTGGAGGAAAAGAGTCTATAAAATTAAGGTCTATTTTCATAATCTTTGCATTTACTTCCAGAGTATCACATATTTGTATGTCAAAATTAATATACTTTTCTTATAGATGGTCTTTTCTGCTGTATATCTAGATCTATCACATGTTTTTTGGTGTTCTATTTAAAACCTAGCAATACACCTAGCTTTGAGGCTTATCAGCTGACAAAAACTCTAAGCTATGGTGCCAGCTGTTTCTGATCATTCTGTTCATTCCAATAATACAGCTTATACTAACAGTTTGATATACTTGGTTTTCTGCACAAAAAAGCTTACAGAGAAGTGCACTGCTTTAGTGACATATTCAGGGTTAACAACTCAGCTCCCAAACCCACAGTACTTGGAGTCAGTGAAAATGCTGCTTAAAGGAGGACTGCACACTTGGGCTTTGTATGAAGCAACTAAGAAAACTATGATAAGATTAGTAGGATAATTGATTGCTAATAGTATGCTGTATTAGAAACAAAAGGATGGGGGGTCCCTTATGCGGTGGATGTCAGATCTTTGGAAATAGTTGCCAGAGTATCTTGTAGATAATTACAGTGGCTGAAAAGGTGGTGAAGTTCATGGGAGAGACATTCATTGATGGCTAGTAAATGTGTAAGAACCACTTCTACTTCAGAATATCCCCAACCTGAAAATAGGAGGAAGCTGGAGAATATGAGAGGGAAGCATGTTTGCCCACTTATTCTTCCGCAGGCGTCTGCTTAAGACCTTGGAGGAAGAGTAAAACAGTAGATGGACCTGCTGAGCTGAAGCAGTATGTTTGTTGGGAAACATGGTGAAGCTCTAATAACTGAACCTTTAAATAGCAACATGCTAATAGGTTTTCTGATGTATAAAGTGAGAATAAAATGTCTGCCCTGTTGCAAGCTGGGTTTGGTATATTTAAGTCATTTTCTCACTGATTTTTACAAGATGATAAACTTGCAGACGGAAATTCTTTTAAGCCGTAAATACCATGTATGCTGTCATGCCTAGAAGTACAGATAAAGCCAATGGGATGATAAAAACAGTTGAAGTGCATTCCTTCTCTACCTGGTTCACCCAGATGAAGCTGCCTGCTATCAGTTTGGGCATACGGTGTTTGACCCTTGCTTGTAGGTATAAATAAAATAAAGCTTCCATCACTTGGTCACAATGCACTGAATGACAAATTTGTCCACAGCAGTTGACCTGAAAAGTGGAGGCTTAACCTTACACGGAAGCCTCTGAAGTTTCTTGCATCTGCTTTATCTCTGTAAACATTCTCCAGTGTTTCCCCATCTTATTTCAGACAAGGCTCCTGGGACTCTGTGGTTGCAGACTGGTTCTCTGAATTTTATATTCTGTTACACTCTTCTTGATTTTGTGTTTTTCCTATTATGTAGGTCTGGAGAAAAAGTATGGAGCAACTTCCACTGTACTTTTTGCTTGGGTTTGTGTTACTTTTTCTTGACTCAAACTCGTTTTTTAAAAATATAATTTAATGTATTTCAGGATATGAATTCTATGCATTTTTTTTTATCATGCCACAATATTAGTATTGTTACAGTTCTTTAAGGTTTTCTCGTCACAAATCTGAGTAATATAGGTAATAAATTGTATTACCTGGAAGTGCCTGATTGAAATACAAAGTTGTGAGAATATTACTTAGAAGCAGTATGTGCATACATTATCTTTTACTGATAATGAGATCAACAGAGGCACAAGAAATCACTTCCAAAGTGTGAATTCAAAAGCAAAAAAACAATTGATGGGCATTCAGTTAAGTTTCCTGCCTATGGCCTTTGCAGGCTGTCAACTCTTTGCATCATACTGAACAGGAGGAGAACAGAGAAGCAACTTCTGGAGTCAGTGTCTTAAACCTCTACCCTTAAACATTTGCAAAAAGATACATATTTTATATTTATGCTTTTTAAAACTCCCCAGTGTGTGATTCAGTTGATACTCTGAAGGGAAGGAATGCCATCCAGAGGGACCTTGAAACTCCCCAGTGTGTGATTTGGTTGATACTCTGAAGGGAAGGAATGCCATCCAGAGGGACCTTGACATGCTTGTAAGGTGGGCTGATGCCAACCTTATGAAGTTTAACCAT